>VNJS01002920.1:0-20141 GCA_008042575.1 Drosophila watanabei | reverse complement strand
ATAAGTAATACAAATTATAATGATAAACTTTCAAAGTTACAGCTTTCACTATATTCCATCTATAACTATTATTAAATATTATTAATTTAATCAAAGTTAAGCATAATTTGAAACCAATCTGCCATCTCCCCAAATGAGTGTCAAGGCAACCCGATGCCAATCCAAAGATTGACATGCACGTGTTTCAATCGTACAGATGTCGGAGTTCCTCGACGGAAAAATTATTTAATAGATACCAACTGGTTAGTGGTTATGGGCTGATCCAATGCTAATCAATTGACAATGCTTACCTTCACCTTTTCCACCGACGCCCACAAATTAACTTACGCGATAATTGTCAGCCAAGTGCCAGTGCTCTGCCCATCAATTTCCATAACTCTCGTCGGTAATTGCGATCATAATTAGCAATGAAATCATTGGCTGATCGAAAGTGAATGCATTCTATACTAAATATACTGTTAACTGATCGGTTTACAGTGATTCATGTGTAATGAGAGTCAGTAAACAAAGTTAGACCTGTTACCATATGGAAAATATAACGTTTGGACTGGATTCTTATGTGGTGAAAAGTATACAGACTTTAGTGTGATTATTCATGTGCTGAAATCTGTGAAGATTTTATTTGATAAAAATCATGTGTAGAAATTTGTACAAAATTTTGTATACCCTTGCAGGGAATAATAATAATATTAGTTATAAAACTGCTACGAATTGAAGATGTCGTTTCCGACCCTATAGATCATATATATTCTTGATCAGCATTAACAGCCAAGTCGATCTAGGCGTTGCTCATTTACTTCATTTTTTCGAATTTTTATTATGGGATGACATCGTCAAAACTGTCAAAAAAATTAAAAAAAAAATTTAATTTTTAAAATATTAAATTTGTTATGCTGGTTTCTTAAGCTGATAAAAATTAGCATATAAAAGCCTTCCGTGTTGAATTGAATGGAATTTTGCTTGAGTTATGATGAATTGACGTGAAAGGGTATATAGACTTCGGTATCGTGAAGATCCATTTCTTTCTTATTTCTTGCGTAAGTCTTTCATTTATCATTACTATTATTATTTATTGCTATTTAGGAATTTTGTATTTATGGAAAACAAAAGAAATAATATATAATTTAAAAAAAAAATGAAAATTTTATAACTTTAAATTTAAATATAATAAAAAATATTTGGTTGATAGATTCTCATGTTTATTTATTTAATTGATAAATTAAAATAAATTAATTTCTTCTAATTGTTTTGTGTGGTAAATTTAGTTCAGTTGGGGAACACAGAGAACTATGTGCCAAAATCTGTGCAGTTTTTATGTGGTGAAGTCTGTGCCATTTTCGTGAGGTAAAATTTATGTGCTCCATTTTCTAACTCAATTTTTTTACATTTAATCTATTGCTTGATTCCCCTTCCCTTTTTCAATAAACCAAATTTTATGATTTGAATTTTTGTAATTCACTACGTTTTGTATTTATAGCATTGTCAGCAGTTTCAGCTTCAAACTTAAAAGTATACACAAAGTTATTATACATAAGAAATACATAAATTGTGTGTGTTTTTTTGTTGTTTTTGCTCGTTTTTCTTCATCTTTTCTTTACAGTTTGCTTTTTGTCGTGGGCGTGGCATGTGGTGGTGTTATGGGCGTTTGGTCCTTCCTCAGCTCGGTGTTGATATGTACAAAAGTGAAGCTTGGATCACAAACAAAAGAGAGTGGCGCGAAAGCTGAGACAGAGACGGCAGGGGACAGTGGGATAGAGGTGACAGAGGATCCTGGACTGGAATCCCTTAATCCTATTTACACAGGCGATTGAGATGGTCATGACTGGGTACTGGACACTGAGTATTGCAGCAGGCTTCGTCAATCATCCTTTTCCGGTTTCCGGTTTCCGTTTTCCGTGTTGATTTTTCTTTTTGTTTCTTGTGAGGTCGTCAACGTGCTTAATAAATTACAGAAGAGTGTTGGTAGTGGTGGTGTTGGTTGGTGGTGCTTGTGCTAGTGTTGCTATCAGCATGATGCTCCTCCTCCCATCTCTTAGTAGTGGGCCACATGCGCGTGGGCGTTGTGGGTGGCATATCCGTAGGCTGGGACGGCGGCGTGATGCGCCAGGGAGCCGGCATAGGGCACAGCCGGGGCGGCAGCCACATGGTGAGCGATGGCCGGAGCAGAGTGAGCCACCAGAGGAGCGGCATGGGCCACCAGAGCGGGGGCGGCATGGTGCACGGGGGCATGGTGGACAGTGGGGCCGGTCTTGTGGACAACGGCATTGAAGCCATTGTGGTCATCGGCGGTGTACTCCACGGTGCGCACGGAACCATCGGGCTCCACCAGGGAGTAGGAACCCTTCACAACATCACCATCACGGACCTCATGCTGGGACTTGACATCGCCGGTGTGCGAGTCAGCCACTCCGTAGTTGTAGTGGTACTTGGGGTAGGCCTGGAGGTTAGCAGGGGTAAAAAAAAATCAGGTTTACAATTAGAAGTTATATATAAATAATGCATTGCTATTAATTCAAAATTCTGTAGAATAAAGTAACTTCTTGTAGTGAAACCTGGGCTAGGTCTCTACCCATAGAGACCCGTGAGAAGTGCGGATTAGTTGCGGATTGAGTGCTAATTTTGTGGCATGCCACACGCCACACGCCACCGCCACCGCATCATGCTAATGGTCTCAACTCGAGCTCGTGGGAAAATGGCCAAATGTCAAAAGCTGCAGCGACCCTGAAGAGCCGCTGGCCAATTGAGAGTTGGCCAGCAGATTAACCAACACCAAATTAACAAAAAAAAAATATTTGTAAAAAAATTTGACTGTCATTTCCCGAATTACGTGGCGTATGAGTAATTTTTTAAAGGATCCTTCAACTTGAAAGCTTTTCTAGGAAAGCGTTTTTCTTTAAGATTCCTTTTTTTTAGATTAAAATGCAAATCTTTTGCTACTAAAAAGGGATAAAATATATTACAATTGTTGTGAAACAAAATTAAATGTGACAACTAGTCATATGAGTAATATTCTAAAAGTAAGAAAAATGTATTTAAAATATTTTTTTTAAGCAAATGAACTTTTCTTGAAAATAGTTTAAAAAAAGCACCACAGAAATATATTTTCTAAGCCTTAAATCCTTCTCCTATGACAACTGTTTATATTTCCAAGTCTAAAATCCTTCAAATTTAAGTATTCAAAATTTCTCCTGGCGAAACAGGATCGCAGACCAACTTACATGATAGTCGATTCCCTCGTCATGATGACCATGTCCATGTCCGGCATAGATGGCCGGGGCGGCGGCATACAGACCAGCTCCATGGCCATGCAGGACTCCGGCGGAGGCGGCGCTCAGGACAGCCAGGCAGATGAGGGACTATACAGAGCACGAAGGGGTAATATATTTTTTTTAGGGTTAGATCACAGCGGGGCACTTTTTTTGTTTAAGACTCAGGTATATCCTGTTCCACTCACTTTGAAGAATGCCATTGCGAATGGAGTTGGGTGGTTGTTTTGTTTGTTTACTGCGGAGACGCGAGTATGCTGTACGTTGAGCTGGATTCAACTGATAACTAGAACCAAGAAGGAAGCCGCTTTTATATACAAGACAACGCCCGAGCGCCGTTTGGCCCAAACACGATTCAAAGCCGAGCTGTAAGCCGAGTTCAAACCGAAAGCGAGTCGGTCAACAACAAGCTCGGCGAAGCCCAAGAAGTGGCCGCCCCTGCAAGTGGAATCCCCTCCCGCTCTGGCAATTATTTTATGCTTTTTTTTGTATGCTTTTCGAGTAACGAGTAAGAAAACGAGAGTGAAGTTCAGTTCAGTTTCAGTTCAGTTCGGTTGCCCAGAGATGTGGAGCAGCTGTGTGTGTGGAGCTGCTGTGGTTTGTCTTTGGAAATTGTCTGATTTTGTGAGATAACTTCGATGGGCTTTTTCGGCTTCGGTATGTAAATATAATAATTGTGAAATGGGAAAACCTTAAATTGGATAATACTCAAGAAATACGATAGGGTTTCTATCAACTAAATAGAATATCAAATTCAAATTAATAAAGCAGTATTAAGTAAACCCCAATTAATGCATCTTAATTATGAAATCATGATCAGTATGAAAAAGGTTAACTATCAATGCATTTCCATCTCCCATCACGATTTAATTGAAATGGCCTCTGTAAGCTGCTAAAAAAAATACAATCTTCAAGCTCGAATAAAATTAGCTGCAAAAACACACACAAAATGTATATATTTTCTATGAATAAAATAGAAACAATGGCTGGCTGCTTCTTGAAGCTAAAAATTGCATTTTCTGGTGGGTGGAGCATGTTGCAATTTGTTCGCTCGTCTATTTCGTGGGTTTCCCAAACGATGTTTTCTATGTTCTATGTTGTGTTTTTCCTCTTTTTTTTGGCTACCATTTAATGGTATTATACACAGAAGAAAATGGTAAATAGCATATAATAAATTAAAAACTATTAAGACTTTATTTTTTACTGTATTATACATTTATTGAGCATTTTATTCATTGGGTCCAAAGTCATGCATGCAGTACATGATTCTAATACCATTTAAAATCTTTAAAAAACTTATATTTACTATATTTAAACTAATTAAAAGAGGTGTAAAAATAAAAGTAAATAAATTTACATTATAATAGTGAAGTACTTGATTTTTTAGTACAATTTAAGCCTGATAAATTCCTTTCTTCTCATTTATTTTAAATTTATAAAAATTCTTTTAGAGCTCCAGCTTTAACCTTGCTATTTTTAATCATTGTCATTCAAATAGTAATATTATTTTCCAGTGCCTGTTCCTACTACTTACTATTCTTTTTAATTGCCATGTAGGCCGTTTTGCTTATTAAACCAATCTTGGCAAGATACCGCCAGACCCACTGAAGACGCTGTCGAAGTGGGGCGCAGCGTGGCGCCACATCATTATGGCCAAAAAAAATATTTAAAAAATTAAGAAAAGGTCCAGTGCAGTGCGGCGACTCATTACCAGGCCGAGAAACTACAAAATAGTGCTTTGTTTTGTCATATTTTTGGCACTGCCTCGCTTTGTTTTATGGCATAGCGCGTACTTGCCCTGCTTTGCCTCATTTAATAAATTGTCTCGAATTAGTGAGCTCTGACCAGCGACTTGGCTAAAACCGAAAAACAACAAATTGAAGTAATCATCTCAAGGTTAGCACGACAACGAACGGCAAACGATGTGTAACGGATCACTAACAGTGAATATTGCAAATTGTGGCAGAGAAGGGGTTGCTGAGAGGGTTACAAAAATATTATATGCCTAAAAAATGAGAAGATTTTTCTTTAAAAATTGCTTCATTTCATTGGCTTTTTCCTTATGTAAAATTGATTTTTTTTAATAATTTGTTATGTAAATTTGACCCCCTTAAACACCGTCTTTGCCTGTAGAGTTTAGTTGAGACTCTCCAAATTAGAGCACGATCTGATTACCTTCTTTGTTTACGGAAAATGACGCACCATCGTGCACGACGCAGCCAATTAATTGAATATTTTGCAGTCTAGATTGGTTTTTGTACAGCTAATGCAGTAATTGATTGCTTTTGATGGATGATTGAGCCATATTTGGCAATAGGTTGGGCAGTTCTCCTAGATGATGGAGTAGTCCTGATAAAACAATATAAATTTCCTTGAAAAATCTAAAATCTATAAGCTAGAACTAAGTTTATAACAATCTCTCAACACACACTCTTAGCTAGCTTATAACCTGTCTTAGCCACTTCCTCGATTAAGGGGTTTCGTTTCCTAGATCTAGCTTTAACCCGTTACTTAAGTGTGTGGAAACGCATTCCCCTCACATTTTTAAGCTTAGAACTTCAGACCAGCAATGACAATTACTCTTTGGTCATATTACTTGTTTCCTTTAATTATTCACCCCTTCCGCCATTTATTTCATTCATGATTGCTGTCTATATTTCAGTCCGTGTATGAAGTTCGATTGTCTTTGGTTATAACTTATGAGTCAGTCGAGGAGTTCCATGAGGTGGACGGACCACCCAGGCCAAGTCGGCAGCCGGATTCGCAGAATGCAACGCCCCAAGTGGCCCGCAGCATTAGTTGCAATCTCGTCAAGATCCCAGCTTCCAGCTACCAGCTCCAAGATCCGAGATCCGAGTCTGGTCACTTGAGTTTCGGTGCGAGACCAAGTAAGAGCTGAGACCTGTGAGTGCTTTGCTGGAGTGGCGGAGAGCTGCCGAGATGGTAAACTGGAGATCTAGAGATCTGGCCATATTTTTCCAACGACGGGTGCATGACATGAACAGTCGTCGTGAGTCCGGAGGTGTCAGAGAGCATTTGCTTAGCCAGCACTGAGGTAAATATATTTTTTGAAAATATTAAGTTATAGAAAATTAGATAAATTAATTAGAAAATGTAATATTAAAACTACTTTAAGGTTAGATCTACAAGAAAAATAAATCAAAGCATCAGAAAATCATATTAAATTAGCTACTTCCTTCTTTAGCATCTGGTTTTTATATTTAGAAAATAATTCTAATAATATTTTAAAATATATTTACCGAAATATAATTCAGTGCTTATAATAACTTTGAGGTTCTTAATACAAGAAAGTAAATTCTAAATCAAATTAAATTATAAAAAAACCCCTTATTAACCCCTCTTTCTTTCAGTGCCTGGCTGTGCCTCAAACTCGACTCAAAAACATACCTCAAGTTGATATATATTCAAACAAATTTGTTGTAATTAAAGCAATTTGTGTGCGTTGCCTTAGTTGCACTAGCTGTTGGCCTGCTGATTGAGTGGCAAATGTTTGCAGCCTTTCTTGATACTGTTGTTTTTTTTCCTTACATTTTCTGCAACATGCGAAACAAGTTCGTTGCCCAAGTCATTCGTTTGATTTTGAGTTTCGTTCTGTCAGCTGAGCTGAGCTGTTGTCTTGCGCAACATTCGCCCGAAGGGGGAGGTGAGTTCACAAGTCAACAGAATGTGCAAGGTGCCGGGAGGGGGGATGGGGAGACAAAGTTATAATTTAAATTAATTATGCAAAACTGTATTGTAATTAACATATTGAACTGAAGTGAAGCCGAAGCCCATGGACCGGCAATTAACATTTGCTCATGATTTGCTTTGATCACCTTTCGGCCAGCGGCTACCTCGCTTGGCAAATGCCACAAAAATGTGGTAAAAAAAAACCGCAGATAAAAAAAACTAAATACGAGTAACAATAGCAAACTGCAGTAATTGAAGAAATCTCTAAATCTCTGGCCTGACCTTGACCAAAGGCGAATGGTATTCAGTGGAAATCAAACTGCAATCAATAAACAAAAGGGTTTCAGCTGGGTAATTGATTAATGAAATCGGTTTTTTAGGAATACGTACATATAATAATAAATGCTTGTCATACTGCGAGTCCAAAAATCGGATAATAATGCGGGGAAAATCGGTTGACTGAACACCCGAACTTATCCCCAGACTCGAGCAAACTGCACCCACTGACAGAAAAAAAATTACAGCAGCAAGGTCAGCTCTTTTCCTTTACAAAAAGCCCAAACTAAAGTGATTTTAAATCTGTGTATCTGAATCTAGATCGGAGTTTCAATTCTCTGACAGCTTAAAACCCTCTCTGTGACTCTCGGTGGGCGTTTTGTGGACTTATCAGCCGTCCAATTACAAAAGGTAGAGGGAAGGCTGGGCAATGGCTCAATCCGTGCAATTATGTCGCTTGAAATTTACATAGATCGCCCCAGCGCCAGCTCCAGTGCCAGCTCCAGCTCCAGCTCCAGCTTCAGCCTTAGCCTGAGCTCCATTGTTGTGAGATTTAGATCGAGTTCGACCTTCGGGCGCTGGCCAGGCTTAGAATGGAGGAGGCCCATGCCAAGACGCCAAGACAATTTGCCATGACCAGACCCAGGCCAGGTCGATTTGGGACTGCATTTGGGCGAGACACTAACAGAAAAATTAATTTTACTTTCTTTAAATAATAAAAAAGTATTTTGTAATTTAAAATGGTTTTATTCCTAGTTAAAAAAAATCGTTTGAGTTTTATTTACACATTCTATTTCAATAATACGCTTTCGATTTTCAAAGAGATCATTGAGAACTTATTTTCCTTTTATTTCTTATTTAAAATATAATATTTAACCTTAAAAATTTTATTTAATTTTTAAATAAACAAATATATATATATTTTTATACATCTTCTTATAAGGATCATAATATTTATATGAAATCTTACTCTTTTTGGATCTTTAAACATATCTTCTAGAACTTTCTATATTTTATCTTTAATTTATTTTTAGAATTTTATTTTCATATTTTTTAATGATTACCTAACTAAATAATCACATTCCTTGAAATATTTCTCTTAAGTTCTCATAGAAATACTTATAAGAATCTCAATGAATATCTTTTTTTTACTTAATTATTGTTAATTTCCCCAATTTAATATAAACTCAAATAAATTAAATAAATTGACCTATTTAAACAACGTTCCTTTGATTATTTCTCTTCCGGTTTTAAACAAATTATTTTAGAAATCCTTAAATCTATCTTCTAGAACTTACTTCATTTAATTTCAGTTTCAAACCTTGCGTGTTTATCATAACAAATGCTTTATCCCTTAACTTATTAAAGTTAAGTGTCGAGTTAATATTTAAAACAAATTTTGACATTTTCCCAAACTCTTTTCTAGAAATATTTCGCCCTGTGTCCAACTTTTGTGCCGGACTTTTCGCAATGCCATAATGCATTCGCCGGCATTCACAGTGGGCCAAGCAGGGGGCGTGGCGCTTTACAAAATTTCCGCTTGCATCGAATTGGTTTCTATATGGTTTTGTAATTGTCTGCCCATTGTCATAGTAAGATATATATATACAAGCATATTTGCAGTGCTGTTGAAATTCGTGGCTCAGTTCGCTGATTTATTGGCTCTCGATAAAGTCCGGGCATTGTTCGCTCTTGTGGCATGCCGAATGTATTCGATCGCATTGTTCCATATACCATATCCGGCTTAGAACTGTTCCTGTCGCTGGGAGAATGCATATAGATATATATACATATATAGATTTATAATTCCATAATCCACAATGTTGCAACAATTGAGAGACGGCGGCAGGCTGCAACAGAGATGTCTCATCTCTCATCTTATGGTGATCTTATGACTCGGTTAACCGCAATCTGTTGGCAATCTGTTCGCTTCTTGCACAACCCAAAGGTGTATGGAGTGTGTGTGTAATCAAAGATTGAATTCGGTTGCAGCTCCTTCTCCTCCTGCTCCTCCTCCTCCCTTGGAGCTACGTGGGTGTCGGCGCCTTGTTTCTATCGCCACAGTAAATTCAATTTCCAGACTCCAGTCCAGTTTTAAGCTCTTATCGAAGCTGCAGGCGTGTCAGCCGCCAGTTGTAGTTTATGAAGATTCTTAAGACCTTGCTTAAGAACAATGGGTATATATACATATAATATATAGTATACATAGCATAAGAGGCCTGTCTGTGCTGAAATATCTTTGCGAAAACAATGCGATTAACTTTTATGGCCACGTTTTCTGTCTGGCAAATTTACTATAATTTCCTGAGCCAGTCTTTTGTAAATATATTTTTTGCCACTTGGCCCAGTCATGGGTCTGCAGTGCCCCGGCTTTGGCAACGGATTACAACCATTGTAATGTAGTTCAAACAGCGTACATTCACCCATTAACCCACAATTTTGCCGGCGGACAGAGCTTTTCCCCCTAGTTTTTCCTGCAGTTTTCCAATCCAAAAGGAGGCACACCCAGCAACAAGATTGTAAGCCTCCTTTTGTGGCGGAAGATCTATCATAAAACTGACCAGGCTGAAATTCGTGAGGCTTTTCAGCATGCAGACTTGAGAGTTGGATTATTTATTTAAACAAATAATATACAAAAAAATAAAGAAAAATATTTTAATGACTTTTATGCAGAGTCGTAGGCCAACACCCTCGCGACAAATGCAGCTAACTGTTGCAAAACGCTTTCGAAAGTTGCAGCTGCTGCTGCTGCTGCTGCTGCGGTGGATTTCGGCCACAACAGAGACTGAGTTGGTTACTCGGTTACTTGGTTACTCGGTTAGCTCCACATGACACAATTTGTTAACTAGATTATTATGTAAGGCTCTCTCTGTGTCTCTCGGTCTCTGTCTTATCAAACGACATGCAAGCAGCCGCCTGCCAGCATATGCAAAAATAACAATTAGCCATCATTTTGATGCCAGAAAAAAAAAGCCACTCCACTCCACTCTGCCACACTCTGAATCCAATCCAAACCAATCCACTTCACTTGCAGACAGCCAGAGATGATAATTAAATCTGTTGCGTTGATGGGTTGCCGGCTAAAATTGAGTTGACATCTGAGTTTGAGTCCCAGCCATTCACTTGTAAAGTTGAAATCTTAAAAAATAATAAATACCTCCTCCGAAATACCTCCATAACACCTTCATTAGTTTCGGGGCAATGCGGAAGCTTGAGAACCCTAATTTAAATTGTTTTTACCACCATTAATTATGTGAAAAACAAAAAATAAAGACAAGGCACACCTCAAATGCTATTTCGATTTCGTGCAGACAGCAATCATAAATAAATATATAGACAAGATCTTGACCAAATTGATCGCTGGGTTCTTGGCTCTTATAATCTTCGCAGCTCACTTTCCGTTTTTTTGATATTAAAAGGCAATTCATTTTTTTGTTTCTTAGTTACCACTCCAATTGCTATTGCAACTCCCCAAAGCGGCGGCGGATGATTAATGGAGCCGAGCTGATCTGAATATATATATGTATATATGTGGTCTGGCCCCGCATCTGGGATGGTCTCGCTAATGGCCCACCATTGCGGCACAATCTCTGTAATTAGCCAGTATTTCTGCCTCAATTGTGTCACTTTTGCAATGGCCACTCGCAATCCGCGAATAATTGTGTCAAGTTCACAGCCGAGAGCCGAGAGCCGCTGGAGCGTACATTTTCTGTATTTCCACGTTTGTACCTCATGAGGAAACTCCGTCTCGGCCAGCTGAAAATTTATGGATTTAAGGGGGGTTTTTCCTCGAGCTCAAGCCCGACTCGGTTGACTTTAAAAAAAACGGCGAAACAAGTTGTGTGCGTTTACGCACGTTCCGTTTGCGTTTGAATGAATGAAAATTGTGGCCCGGCAAGCTCATTGAATTGGTCAAAAGAGACTTGTACCTGGCACGCGCTGGCCCAGACACGCAGTCTGCCATTGAAAAATTACAAACAAAAATGTCATGAGAGGTAAAAATGATGTGGAAATTAAGGGGGAAAATTTGCAAGTAAAAAGGGGAGTTACAAAAGTTTTGATACATATTTTTGCTAAAATAATTTTATACGAATTTTTTTATTATTATTATTTGTATTTTGAAACTCCTCTTCTTATAATATGTCGGTAGTATATTTAACTCAAGTTTAAAATAAGGGGAGTTACAAAAGTTTTGATAAATGTTTTAGAAATTAATTTACATTTAATTAAGATTATATACAGATTTATAAAAAATAACATTTAATTTATTAGGAGTACGATAAGTGACCTAGAACAAATGTTTTTCCAAAAAATAAATACCAATTAAAACACCTAAAAATGTAGATTTTATTTGCCACAATTATGTAGGATTCCACATTTAAAATGCTTATTTAAAACCATTTTTATAGACATCATCACTTAACAATTGTATTTAATGGCCGTAAATAAACATTCGGTTTAACTTCAGCTTCAGTTAAAAATTAACCTGCATTTCGGTAGCCCGATTCCAGTAGCCTTTGTAGCTGATGGCTGGCCTTTATAGCTTCATTACATCAAGGAATCCGGCCACATAAATTACACATTTGGGAGAACGACGAGTACGAGTACGAGTCACACTCTGCCCGCGGGCCATTCACATGAGACTCCGAGTTTAACTCCAACTCCGCGTCCAACTCCGGGCAGCCACTACATCATCGTCCAAGTGTGGCCTTGTCAATGCCGTTTCAGCCTCTCGCAGAGCCTCTGTGGGGGAATATGTAATAATAATAAAAGCCGCGCATATCTGGTGCAGCCAGACTCGTATGTTATAAACAATTGCGATTGTCTTTTCGGTGGCGTTGCATTTTCCGCAGCATTTTTTCGCAGTTGCGGCCACGATTTTTCTCACACACCAAGCGATTGAGTCAGAGTTATATGGTCTGTGAGAGATCGAGATCCGATCCCCACCCATTAATGTTACGATTTCGTTTTGTGGATTCTTAAAGCAATTTTGAAAGTGCCATTAACACGCGACTTAAACAACTGAATTAACTTAATTAAACGATTATTTGTTTGCTTTACTTTTACTTTCGTCAGATCAGTTAGCCTGACCCTGAAATTCGTTAGGTGCTGCTGCTAATGCTGATCGTAAAATTCCAAGCTTTTTACTAACTAATTATCTCCGATTTGACGGATTTCCCGACGGGGCTGCCAAAAAATTATATGGATTTCAAGTTTAACAAAATGATTTCGGTAAATTTCGAGTTAGAGCCTCAGTTCAAGTTCATTTTTTGGCCGCTCAGCACGCTAAGCTGCTCAAGATTAATGGTGTTAGGAAAACTATTAAAACTTTATAGAAAATTTCCTATTAATATAAACGTAAAGCGAATTGGGTTTTGCAGTGTGTGTGTATTAATTTTAAGTCTAGTTTTAATAGTTATTATTAGATTTAATGTATATTGTAGGTAGGGTTATGTTCTCTTTTCTGAATTAAACCTTTACTTAATAAAGTTTTAATGGGGTAAACACGATTTTTATTGCTATTATTGTTTTAATTTTCTAAGAAAAGGGAGTGGAGAGTTTAATATCATGTTATTTAAATACATATTTATTTCATTTGAAATTTTTGCAGATTTTTTTAAAAACCTCTTAGCTGGCACTTATACCGTATTTTTTTGTATTTATTTAAAATTTACTCTTCATTTGTTTACTGCTTTAGATTTTCAGGTTTTAATGGTTTATAATATATTTTATCAAGAAAAGAGAGTATGAAATGTATTTATTAGTTGTTTAAATCCTCATTTATTTAAGTTTAAATTTCACAGATTTTTAAAAACACATTTGCTGAAATTTATTATTTATTTCTATTCTCCCTTCCTTTTTTTTATAGGTTTGGTTTTTGGATTTAAAATGGTTTTAAATATTTATTTTCAATAGAACATTGAGTTGGGAATTTAATTATATAATTTATAAATACATATTTATTTAATTTAATGTAGTTTTTACTAAGTAAATTAAAAACCTCTTAACTTGCTTATATTATTAAGTTTGTATATATATGCATTCTTCTTGAAGATTTTACAAGCCTTAAAAAAAAAATATATTATTTTGGTTAGGAAAGGAAGTGGAGAATTTAACTAATAGTTAGTTAAATGCAAATGTATTTAATTTATAATTTTTATAATTTATTTTTATAACTTCTAAGCTTGTTTTTATTCACTAATCTCGTATTTATTTGCATTCTCCCTGCATTTTCTTTGCTGCAAACCCAAACCCATCATCACTCGGCTGGGAAACCCATCATCACTTCCGTGGGAAGCTCCTACCCATCCACACACACACATGTCAACACACCCGATTAGCTGTGAGATCTCTTGGAATTAAAATGTTAGAATCATAATTCCCGAGATCAGCGGCAATCAAAGCAGACACACAGCAATTTGTCGGGCGATTGGAGCACGTTTAATTACAATAGAATTTGCATTCGCGTAAGACAAAGCGCACAAGCTGATATGTATATAAACAGATATATACAGATATATCAGGCTCACATATATAGTAATATAGCTATAGCATGAATCACAACTAAAATCGCTGGTAATTGCGAATAAATCGAAATGCATTTCGTGTAAAACGTGTTAAAGAGCATAAAATAAATGCGAGGCACACAGCCGAAGGTCGCCGCCAGAGCGGAGAGCAAACCCATTCAAACTGTAATAGTAAAATGTATGTAGTAAAAACTATAGTACACACCGCACCGATTCAGATACGGATTCAAATTCCGATTTTCCCACAGTGTGCCAGAACGAACGCGTTTGGGCGTTAACAACTGCCAACTGTTGGCCTGACATTCTAGCCAACTTCGTTTTTATTGGCCAACGGCGCCGTCGTCGTCATGACATTAAGTTGCCAACAGCGAGTATAAATGCGATCAACTTCTATATTTCATATCCTGTAGATACTTTTAGCGGGGGTTCCGCAAAAAAAATAATAGAGAAAAAAACGTGCAACGCCCCACGCTTTTTTTTTGGCTCGGCTTCTGACTTTTCCAACAAATTGCAGTGGCACTTGGCCTTTGCA
This sequence comes from Drosophila watanabei, assembly GCA_008042575.1. Lineage (NCBI taxonomy): Eukaryota > Metazoa > Arthropoda > Insecta > Diptera > Drosophilidae > Drosophila > Drosophila watanabei. The sequence goes on along the minus strand of VNJS01002920.1, from coordinate 5,850 downwards.
ATCGCGACCTGGAGGTCGGCCAATCTATAAAAGAATATATTTACAGCGGATTTTACACCAGAAGTGTTTGCTAACGCGGTCTAGATCTTTCTGTAATAATAGCAAGTCTCGAATTTAGTAAAATAAACTTTTGACTTCATTTTGATATAACATAGCTAGAGAAAAGGTAATATTTTATATAAATTTAATAGATATTCAAGTTACACCCAAAAAAATATATTATTATTATATAAAACAAGATTTAAGCTGGTTTCCTAACATACGTAAATCAGTCTAGAAACTTCAACACCTCTCTAACATCAATAAATAACATTGTTCTCACGTTAATACAGGTCTCGGCAAAGACAACGATCTACTGAATCCATATGTAAATTAATCTATAATTAAGTTGCAGCGGGTAAAGTAATAAAAACAATTAAGTGGCTCAATTAATAATACACTTTAATTACCTATTTCTTATGGTTCTTAGTGGTTTATTCCATCATGAAAAACCAAAGCAGAACTATTATTAAAATCAAAGTCCGGCTTAAGAAAACAATCTAAAAACCTTAAACATTAAATTTAAAAGAAAAAAATTATTTATTAATAATTAAAACTAACCTTTAATCAAAGAAGAGTTAAGCAAGAGAATAGATTCAAAATGTGATGAAGAACTGTATTATTATTTTTAAGAACGAGAGAAATTATAATGAAATATTGAAATTGAAAGTAAAATTTAGTATAAGAAATCATAGAAATCATTAAAATTCCTGAAAAATATGTAAAAAATCGAAAATCTCTTTTAAAATCCTGTAAATAAATGTATAACAAATAAGAGAAGCCCTCTAAAAATTATTAAAATACACAATACATCAAAAACCCTTCCCGAAACCCACCTTTCTTACAAAAGCCTAAAAGCAGACTTAATTTTTTCCTTTAAAACCTCAAAACTTGCCAAAAGCTTTGAATACTTTTGAAGGGAATTACCAGTTAAAAAAAATAACCAAACTAAAGTCACATTTGGCGCCAAGGATTTAGTGGACCACCTTTGGGTCCTTGAATACCATAATCATATAACATTTATTCAAGAAATTTGGCCACATATCATTCTTGTTTGTTTGTTTTCAATAAATATTTGTTTGTAATATGTAAGTTTTGCCTTAATATCTAACAACATTCTGTTGGTTATTAATATTATTATTTAATGTATTTCGAATACAACAAGAATCATAGATAGTATTTATATAACTAATATGGGAAATACTTTGGTGTGTATAGTGTGTGTATGTGTGTGTGTCTGGTGTGTTTGCATGTGTGAAAGAGAGACATATATTTTATAAATACATTTTAATCATAATCTCTAAGTAAATTCTGCGCGGGTGTTGTTTATAACTAAAATTAGAATATTTGGACAATACTTGGCATTTTGAACAGTATTTTTTGTATTTTTTTGTGACTTTGCAATTTCTTATTTTTCTTGAGACTTTTTTATTTTACTTTTGGCTGTATTTTTTGTAGTTTTTTTTTTAATTTTAATTATTTGGTTTCTTTTGTGGGTTCTCTTCAGTAGGGATTGAAGCTGCCGGCATTGCGTTTGCGTCCCATGTTGCAGATTTTGAAATGGCACGGCGACATGTCTATAGTAATTTTTAAGAAAATATGCATTAATAAATTCTTTCTGTTGGTTTTTTTAAAGGAGGTTTCATGCAACACTTACATTGTTTACGAACTAATTGTTTGTTAAGGAAGGATCAAAAATAATTACACATGAAAATAAATCAAAAAGGGAAAACATAAATTAGTTTATCATGCCACACAGCTTTAGTTAATGCTAATTTTAAGGGAGAATAGATTTTGATTTTATTAAAAAAATATTTAATACTCACACTGAACATTCTTCTTGGTGTTGTGCTCCTTGAGGGAGTGTCCTCCCGGCATCACCACCTTCTTGCTGGGCACATTGGTCAGCTCGTTGACCACATTGTAGCGCAGCTCATCGCCAGCTCCATTGTCGCTGAGCTTGTGCAGCTTGGCCAGCAAACGGGAGTTGGTCTCCACCGCCCGCTCCTCGCTCTCCTGGGAGACACCAAAGTCATCATAGTCGGCGGTGAGTAGGAGATCCCTCAGCGATGGCCACTTCCGGCCAAAGGAGGGAAATCGCTGTTGCTGCTGCTGTTGTTGTCTCTGAGGAAGTGAAGGGTCACAGGTCAGGACTGCCTTGGTGGTATTTCAGTCTAGTTCTTACCAACTGCTCTCCATAATAGTTGTTTATGTTATTGCCGGTGCTGCTGTCCTCGTTACCAACTCCCAGCAACTCGCTGAACAATAACTGCGTGGGCCGCGCCGCCCGGGGCAGGGCATATCCTGGCCCAATCGCCACTGACAGGAGCACAATGGCAATGGCCCAGTGGACAGCCGAGGAGCAGCCACAGGTGGCGGGCGACGACAAGGAAATAGACATTGTACTAAGGGAAGGATATAGAAAAAACATTAAGGTCAGTTTGAAATTAATTATAAATGGGAATTCTGTCTTTAAAAATAAAGTATGCTAACTGAATAAATAAATTTCTTTAAAAAGAAAATACTGAACTCATAAAACTATTAAGAAATTTACTAAACTTATAGGAAATTTTAAATTTATATAAGTTTTAAAACCAATTTCCTAAAACCAATTAAATTTAAACTCTTTTAAATTAGTTTAATGTTTAGCAGTATTTTTTGAAAACCTTGCAATTATTTTAAAGCCTCTAAAAAAATCATTAAAATTTCATTCACACTTTCCCTTTCATACCCTCTAAATTTAATTGCCAAAAATAAAATGGGAAACATGTGTCTGTTTAAAGTGTCAACAGCAATTAAGCAGGGGAAGCACATGTCCCAGAGAGCAAACCCTTACTCCTAGAAACCCTTACTCCCATTCCTGGCAACCCTCACCTTGCTTACGCAAAAGGGTTTCCCATTACAAACAACACAAGTTAACAACAAAAAACAACAACAAAACAAAAAAAGAGCAAGAAGGCTGAGAGAATCTCGAGGGGTTTCGGGTACTTCAAATAAGTCACGTTGCAAGTTCTTGTCTTGGCCCCTGTCCAGCGGAATCTGGGCCACGGGCTCTGGCCTCTCCCTGCTCCAGTTAAAAAGTTTTGGCTTTCCTAACACTTCTTCGTAGTTCTAAAAACAGACCACTGACCTCTTTGAAGCCATCTCGCGGATTCAGGTCACATTGCAATATCATCATTTGATATGCTGCGGGGACAGGCCGGGACAGTAATTGACATTTATGAAATATTAATGCCTCTAATTAAGCCGAAGCACCTCTGACGCCAGAAGTGACCGGAATGCTAAAGGTGAGCGCCGGCGAGCTCATTATCAAATAAGGAGTGGGTTTTATATTAGGCTAGCTTTTGACTTTTAAAAATTACAAGTCATTTGGGGTAGTTAGCGAATGATGAATGAAAAGGGGAAGCTCATTTGTGAGGAGTGAATAGATGAGGATTTTAAAATAAAATATGGGTAAGGGGAGAGGGATTAATGGTAACTATTTTATAAGAAGTGAAAGGAGTTAAATAAAGTTATGGAAAATAGAAATTAATATCAATTTGTGTTTAAAAATAGGCTTAGGCTTATTGAAGCCTTTTAAAATGTTAAAAATCTAAAACGTTTTCTCAGAAATATCTCTAAATCGTGCCAGAGATATGAAAAGATAAAAATTAAAATTCCAACGAAACGAACGACAAAAATACAACAAAATTTATTAGGAATACAACCTTTAAAATATTAAAAAAGAATATGCTGAATATATGAAGGGAAAAGATTAAATATTTTACAATAACATATTTTCTTTCAATACAATAAAACCTTTAAAATCTTTATAAACTCTCACTTTATCACTAATCTGTAGGCTCGAATTTATTATGTGAACTGCCTTGCCCAATACTTCGTTTTATTATTCATTATTTTACCTCAACGGTATCGTAATATTTTTATAGATGTTTGAAGTGATAAATAGCCAATCTAATCTACATTTTTTTAATAACATTAATTCAAAGCCTGTTTTGCTTGGTTGTGTTTTTTCTTTTTTTTTACAATTCAATGGCGCCACGCAGCTGGCAACATTTTTGTTTCCATTTATTGCAGCTTATTATCACCAAAACCCAAAAAAAACCAAAAGAAACCCCAAAAGTAAACCCAAAAAAATCCAAAAGAAACCCAATTTGTTGTTGCCGACTGATTTTCTTTTATTTTTTAAATATTCTATTTTTTCCCTTGCTGATTGCCGTGCATCACCTCGCGGAGGATCAAGTGCAGGCGATAAACTTTGCCGAGGGATCTGTGACTTACACGCTCCGCATTTTGTTTTCAGTGATTGATGTGTGTGGTGTGGCATGGCGTAATCGCGCCAAACGCATTTTAATAGCACCGAAATTTAATTGCGATTCGAGGCGAGCTGCTGATAATGCACTGCTAATTTTGCGATCCCCCGGGAATCTCATCTCTATTTTGGTTTCGGAGTCAAGGCCTAGCGCGTATAGGTTTCATTGAACTCGATTTGGGACTCTAGAGGTTACCTTTCTCCCCCTTAAAAAAACTACTACAACATAGTAATTCCCAGGGCAGCGCACCTGTCGAATTTATTTGACAGTTTCCCCATGACGTGTCGGGGTTTTATTAGAAAAACTAGAAACCGATAAGCGATAAGGAGATATTAGGGGGTGTATGGGTATCATTATAGGCCTGCCTAAACAGCTAATTAACAAAGCGAAGTTATCATTAAAAAAAAAACTGCCTTGCACTGGTTTGATTTGACTTTGTCAAGAATTTGACTTTTTCAAGAATTTTTCAAGAAGATTGTGTCTCTAAAGATTTGTACTTCTAAGAAGCGAACCCTAAATAGGCGATATTATATTTTAAAAGCAACTATTACAGTTCAATTTTATTAGGAAATATGCAATTTCAGAACTTTGCTCAATAAAAATCATATAAATTCTATGAAAAGTGCTTTGTAAAAAACTAAAATTGTTCTATTTGCAACAAGCCTGCTTTTCTATTAGTTAAAAAAATCAAGGAATATAATACATCCTCCAAAGACATTCTAGAACCTTTAAAATTTCATCTTAAAATAACAACATTTCATGCGTAAATGTAATCTATGCTAATCTATGCTCCCAAAATCAAACTAGGCCTGGGGGGTCTTAGCTTTTGGTGACCCAAAATCATCTCGTATCATCTATGAATACTTGGAATTTATTATAATAATAAAATCGCCGTTTCGTTTGCTTTTATTTGCTCCCTGCCCTATAAAGTGCGTCATCGGGGCACGTCATAAAATATCGGACCACAACCAACATGAAAAGAGAGAGAGACCTACGAGGAGCGCTTTCTTATCACAAACAATAAGTTCAAATCTACTCTGACACGCCCTCTTTTCTTTGCTTCACTGTAAACAAAAGTTATCTCCTTCCGAATCTAAGTTGGAATCCCCCTTCCTCCGTGGAATAAAACTACGCAATACTGTCCGCTTCACCGCGATTCACGAGACTTTTCATCGACTTTTATTGAAACTTTGTGGCGGCCCTGATAAGACGGCTACATTAATTTCTTCTATGCTGGACATAAAACCTCTCATTGCAATAAATTATTATTATTTAAAGCGAAAATCGAGCCATGATATGACAGTTCTGAAAAATGTTGCTGATAATTCGGTGCAAAATGGAAATGTAAAAATATATATGGGCAATTCCATAGTCGCGCACGGGACATTCGTACGCATTCAAAGTAAAGAAACGTTAAGAAGGAAACGCTTTTTTTTTCGGATGAAAGTCTTAACATATAGCATTTTATTAGTTCTTTTATTGGTGCAAAGATTGATTT
>VNJS01002918.1:0-30460 GCA_008042575.1 Drosophila watanabei | reverse complement strand
TAATTAGATTTTAAATAAGTACTTATATAATATATTTTATATATGAATATATATATATATATATATTATTTAATAATAATAATATTTAATAATAATAATTATATAATAATATAATAATGATTATGACGAAATTGGTAAACGTGTTTAGTTTAGGCCTAAATTATTATTGGTTCAAATCCAATTAATCATATAAAAGTCTAAATAGCTTAATTGGTAAAGCGGTATACTGTTAATATATTTGATTTAGGTTCAAGTCCTGATTTAGACTAAAAGAAATGGATTGATGGCAGAATTGGTTATTGCGTAATATTTGAAATATTATTACTTTAATAGTAGTGTGGGTTCAAGTCCTACTTAATCCGAAGAATGTATATGGGGAAGATTTTCAATGTTGGTAGTTGAAGCTGAACTGTAAACTCAGTGATATATATCCTCGTGTGTTCAATTCACACTCTTCTCATTAAAATGAGAATATAAGTTAAGATGATATTATTTAATTGAATTTATCTTAATAATCACATATACATTCTAATATATATTTATATATATATATATTTATATATTTATATTTATATATTTATATATTTATATTTATATTTATATTTATATATTTATATATTTATATTTATATTTATATTTATATTTATATTTATATATTTATATATTTATATATTTATATTTATATTTATATTTATATTTATATTTATATTTATATTTATATATATATATATATATATATATCGTAATAATTATAATAATAATTATTAATTTATTTATTTATTTATAATAAAAATAATAATAAAAATAATTAAAAAGAAGTAAAAAAGAAAAGGAAATGTTTATAGATTTTAGTATATTAGATGTAACTTTAATAGGATATTATATATTAATAAGTACAACATCATTTGAATCATTAGGTATATTAGTAGGAACAATAATACCAGTAATAACAGAATTATGATTTAATAGTTCACAATTATTTGGAATATTATATACATTAATATATGTAGGAGCAGTAGTAGTATTATTTGTATTTATATTATCAGTATTAAATAAAAAAGAAGAATATGAACCACAATATAGTAGTTTATTAATAATATTATTAATATTATTTATAGATGATTTAGATTATAATGATTCAAATGATTGTGATTTAAATACAGTTAATATATATGATAATTTTAACTTATTAAATATTCATAATAATTCAGATTTAACTACAATTGGTAGTTTAATGTTTACAGAATATTCATTTATATTAATATTAATAGCTTTAATATTATTATTAGGTATAATAGGTATAATTGTAGTAATAAAATCAGAAAAAAATAGTAAAAATTAATATATATATATATATAATACTATATATTTATATATTTAATTATAATAATATAATTTTATATTAATATAGTATAAATAATAATAATAATAATAATAATAATATTTAATTATAATAATAATAATAATAAATATTAATTAATTTATTTATTTATTTATTTATTAATTTATTTATTTATTTATTAATATAAAAAGTAATAAATTATTAATTAATTAATTAATTAATTAATAAATTAATTAAGAGAGAAGTGAAATAGAAAAGAAATGATTTATATATTAATAGAGATCTTAGAATCAATAGAATATTTATTAATGGCTATAATATTTATAGTAGGATTATTATTAGGAGTAGCATATTTAACAGTAGCAGAAAGAAAAACGATGGCTTATATGCAAAGAAGATTAGGACCAAATGCGGTAGGTTATTATGGGGTATTAATGGCAATAGCAGATGCATTAAAATTATTAGTAAAAGAGATAGTTTTAGTACATAATGGAGAATATATTTATATGATAGGAGGTCCATTAATAACATTATATGCAGTATTAATAAGTTTTGGTGTAGTACCATTAAATACAGGATTAGGAATAATAGAAGGAGAATATTCATTAATATTTTTATTAGGATCAGGATCATTAGGTGTATTAGGTACAGTAATAGTAGGATGAATGTCAAATAGTAAATATACAATATTAGCTTCAATTCGTACAACAGCTCAATTAATAAGTTATGAATTAATATTAACAACAATAGTATTTATAATGGTATTATTAGTAAATTCATTAAATATAGAATTAATAATAGAAAATCAAGTATATATAAATTATATAGTACCATTATTTCCATTATGTATAATATATTTTATAGCAGCATTAGCAGAAACAGCTAGACCACCATTTGATAATATAGAAGCTGAATCAGAATTAGTTTCAGGACATATGACAGAATTATCAGCATCACCATTTGTTATATTTTTCTTAAGTGAATATACATCAATGGTATTAATGTCAGTATTAACAATAACATTCTTCTTTGGAGGTTATTTATCATGACCTTTAGATATAAATAGTATATTATTTATGGATGTATTACCACAAAATAATTTATATTGATTTATAGAAGGTTTAATATTTAGTGCATTATTTATAATAAAAACTAATTTCTTCTTATTTACATATATATGAGTTAGAGCATCATTCCCTAGATTAAGATTCGATTTATTAATCTTATTCTGTTGATATGTTTTATTACCATTATTATTCGCTTTCTGTATTTTAATCCCTTGTTTATTATTTGCAGGTAATGGATTAACATTAATCGTATAATATAATATAATATAATATAATTAAATATAATATAATATAATATAATATAATATAATATATATAATATAATATAATATAATTAAATATAATTAAATATAATTAAATATAATATAATATAATATAATTAAATATAATTAAATATAATTAAATATAATATAATATAATATAATATAATATAATATAATATAATATAATATTAATATATATAATATATATATATATATATATATATATATATATTAATAATAATAATAATAATAATTATAATAATAATAATTATAATAATAATATTTAATAATAATTATAATAATAATAATTATAATAATAATATTTAATAATAATTATAATTATTAATAATAATAATAATATTTAATAAAAATAATAATAATAATAATAATAATAATAATTTATATAAATATATAATAATATAAAAATTTAATTAAAAGATATATTAATATATAAATTTAATTAAAAGATATATTAATATATAAAATAATGGGGGTTATAGTTTAATTGGTAGAACGATTGCTTTGCAAGCAATATATTTGGGTTCAATTCCTGATAACTCCAGTAAATAAGGTTCTGTAGCTTAATTGGTTTAAGTATCATTTTGTCACAATGAGGGTTGCCTGTTCGAGTCAGGTCAGAATCGAGAAAGGAAATTTAATCATTGGTAAGATGTGTTATTTGCTATATAATTGAAGAGATTCTGTGTGGGTTCGATTCCTACAATTTCCGAAAATTATCCTTAATTTAATGGTAAAATATTAAACTACGGCTTTAAATATATTGGTTCAATTCCAATAGGATATTAAATATATATATAGGATAGTAAAGAAACTAAAATAAAAAGAATATATATATAAAAAGGATATATAATATATTATATTTATATAGAAAATATATTATATATATATATAAGAAATAAAAGAGAAATGTTAAATTTAATAATGTTAAATTTTGTAGGTTTATCAGGAATATTATTAATAATAAAAAATAAATTATTATCAATAAAAGCGAATAAAAATATGATAAGTAAAAGTATATTATTATTATGTATAATAAGTTTATATGTAGTAATAAATGAATTAAATAGTATAAATATAAATGATTATGGTTATTTAAGAGTAGTAAATATATTAAATATAGATTTTGGATATGATGGAATAGGATTAATATTTTTAATATTAACAATATATTTAGGAGTAATAAGTATAATATCAAATTGAGAAAATATAATAGATAAACGTGGAATATATATGATATTATTAATGTTATTAGTAATATTAATGGGTTTAAATTTTGTATGTTTAGATTTAATAAGTTTTTATGTATTATTTGAAAGTACATTAATACCATTATATTTAATAATAGGAATATATGGAGGATCAAATAAAAATAAAGCAGCTTATTATGTATTAATATATACATTATGTAGTTCATTATTTATGTTATTATCAATAGTATTAATATATGTAGTTTATAATAATGTAGATTATGTAACAATAAATAGTAAAATAATATCAATAGAATTACAAAGTGTATTATTAATAGGATTAATGATAGGATTAGGAGTAAAAACACCATTAGTACCAGTACATACATGATTACCAACAGTACACTCAGAATCACCATTAGGTGGTTCAATATTATTAGCAGGTATAATATTAAAATTAGCAATATATGGTATAATAAGAATATTATTATCAAATATATCAGAAATATCATTATTATATGCACCAATATTATATGTAATAGGTATAATAACAATAATATATAGTAGTTTAGTAACATTAAGTCAAACAGATTTAAAAGTAATTATAGCTTATAGTTCAATAAGTCATTTAGGAGTATGTATATTAGGTATATTTGCTAATAATTTATTAGGTATATTAGGATCATTAATATTATGTTTAGCTCATGGATTTGTATCACCAGCTTTATTTATATTAATGGGAGGTGTATTATATGATAGATATCATAATAGAGTATTATTCTATTATCAAGGATTAACTCAATTTATGCCTTTATTTGCTGTATATTTAGTATTCTTTAGTTTTAGTAATACAGGTACACCATTAAGTTATAATTTTATAGGTGAATTCTTATGTATAACAGGTGCTATTATTAATCATCCAGTTATAGGTGTATTTGCAGCATCATCAGTATTATTAGCTGCATGTTATCAAATGAAATTAACTAATAAATTAACTTCAGGTACATTCTCTAAATATTTACATGTAACATATGATTTATTATATAGAGAACACTTTATATTATTCTTCTTAGCTTTACCTACATTAGTTTTAGGTATAGTTCCTAACTTTATTAGTAATATATTATATTTATCATCAAATGCTTTAATTTATTCAATAGTTATATAATTATCTTTATATAATTAAAATTAAAATTAATATAGTTATTTAATACTAATATATATAAAATATATATATATATATATATATATATATATATATATATTTATATTTAATAATAATTATAATAATAATAATAATAATAATATTAATATATATATATATATATATAATATATAATAATATAATAATTATAATAATAATTAATGTTTAGTGTTGAAGGTCAACAAGTTAATTGCAAATTAATTTTAAGTGAGTTCGATTCTCATCTAAGCATATTAAAAAAAGCTAAATATTAATTAATAAAAATTTATATATATATAAAATGTCATTGTGGTGGAATTGGTAGTCACAATACACTTAAAATGTATTGCTTTTTCAAGCGTATAAGTTCAAGTCTTATCAATGACAATAATGAGTCGTAGACTAATAGGTAAGTCACTTGCATTTGGGGCAAGCTAATAATAGTTCGAATCTATTCGATTCAAAGATAAATATTAATTAATTAATTTATTTATTTATTTATTTATTTATTTATTAATTTATTTATTAATTAATTTATTAATTAATTTATTAATTAATTAATTAATTTATTTATTAATAAGTATGGGAAAATAGTTTAAATGGTAAAACGTTTGACTTTTAATCAATTTATATTCGGTTCAAGTCCGGTTTTTCCTATATAAAATTAATTTATATATATATAATTAATTAATAAAAATGAATATATATATTATAATATATATATAATAAAAATGGTAAATATAATTTAATCGGTTAGAATGAATACTTGTGGCGTATGTGATCTGAGTTCAAGTCTCAGTATTTACCCAAAAATAAAATTAATATAGTTTAATTGGTTAAAACGGTTGCCTCATATGCAATAGATGTTAAGTTCGAGTCTTTCTATTAATAAAAAGAACAATATGTAAAAAAAGGGAATGATTATACAAAAAGGTATAAAAATAAAGAAATGTAAATGAAGATAAAAAGAATGATATCAAAAATAATAAAATATATAATATTATATACATATAAAGTAGATAATATATCAAATAAAAGAATAATAATAAAAAAAGAAATAATAAAATTATTAGAATTAATAAATATAAGAATAAATAAATTAATAAAGAATGTATTATTATCAAGAAAAAGATTATTATTAAAAATAAATAAATTAGAGAAATTAAATCATATAAATGATTATAAATTAATAAGTTATAATTTTAATAAAAATAGTATGATAATAAAAAGTATATTAAGTAAATTAATAATAAATTTATTAGAAAATATAATAAATGGTGTAGATTTAAAATCAGGTAAATCATTAATATCAGGAGGTAATATAATAATAAGTAAACCAGTAATAAAAGAAAATTTAAATGAAGTAAAAATATTATTTTATTATTTTATACCAAATAATAAATCATATAAATATTTTAGTAGAATAAATATGTTTTTAAATAAAATAAAAAATTATAAAGAATTAGTAAAATTAAATAATAATTATAATAAATCATCATACTTATTACATGATAAATTAATAATATCAAATATATTTAATAATATAATAAATAATAGAAATAATGTAAAATATATAAATAAAAATGTAAATAGTTTAATAAAAGATTTAAATATTAATTATAATAATAAATCAGTTTTATTATTAAATAAAGCATTAAATAAAAATTTATATAATATTAATAAATTACCTACTAAATTATTAATAAATAGTACATTATTAAATGTATCTATATTATCTAATAATAATAATAATAATAATAATAATAATTATAATAATAATAATATATTAAATACTATAAATAATAATAATAATAATAATTATAATAATAATATATTAAATATATTAAATACTATAAATAATAATAATAATAATAATATATTAAATAATATATATAGTAATATAAATAATATAAATATAAATAATAATAATAATAATAATAATAATAATATAAATATAATAGATATGAAATGTAATATACATTCAAAAGTAAAATTAGAAAGAAAAGATTTAGTATTAAATTATTTATTAAAAAATGATATAATGATAAAAAATATAGATAATAATAATAATAATATAGATTTATTAAAAATAAATAAAATAAGTGATAAAAGTAATATATATTCATATATGATAAGTTATATAGATATATTATTAGGTAATATAATAAATAAAGATATAAAATCAAATGATATAAAAATGATAATAAGTAAATATTTTGGATTAAAAGAAGTAAATATATCAGGAATAAATTTAAAATATGAATTTAATAATCCAGAAATATTATTAAAATTAATAAGAAAAGGAATATCAAAAAGAAAAAGAACATTATCACGTATGTTTAGATTTAGATTAAAAAATAGAATACCAACACAAGGAGTAGGTATATTAAAAAATAAAATATCAAATAATTTATTAAAAAATTTATCATTAAATAATAATATATTAAGTGTAGAATCAAATATGAAAAAAGTATTATTTAATTCAGTATCAATAAATAATAATAATAATATTTATAATGATATAAAAGATTATTATAATAATATATCAAATAATGATAATGATTTAAATTTAAATAATGATTTATTATATAAAAATATAGTTGGATGATCATTATTATTAAAAGGTAAAGTAGGTGCTAGAAAAGGTAAAAATAGATCAAATAGAATATTAATGACTAAAGGTTCATTTAAAAATAATAATTTATATATCTATAATATTTTTGAAGATAGTTCTAATAATAATGGTTATTCTAAAGATAGATTAAAATTAAATTATATTAAAAATAGTAATTTTATATCTTATATGGATAAATCAACTAATAATGGTAAATTAGGAATAACATTAAAAGTAAATATTTTATAATATATATATATATATATATATATATATTTTATATATATAAATATAATATATTATATAATAATATATATACTATAATGGAAAATCAATAAATAAAGAAAGAATAAGGAAGGGAAATTTTATAAAAATAATAAAAAATGTAGATAAATAAACGAAATGGAAGTTAATAATGTATATATAACAGATAGAGACCGAATGGTTAGGTGCCTTTTTTGGGTAGAGGAATTAGTTAGTTCGATTCTAGCCTATCTGAAATATTAATATAATATATAATTAAGCTCTTTTAGTTTAATTGGTTAAAACATATTACTTCTAATAATATAATTAACGTTCGACTCGTTAAAGGAGTATATATTTAATATAATAATGTATATATATATATATTATATTATATTATATTATATTATATTATATTATATTATATTATATTATATTATATTATATTATAATAAATATATAATAATAAAGGAATTTAGTTAAATGGTATAACATCAGATTTACACTCTTAAGTTAATGGTTCAACTCCATTAGTTCCTATATAAATAAATATATAAATATATAATATTTTATATAAAAAATTATATAATAATATAATAATAAAAGAATTTAATAAATAAAAGAGTATGATGTCGGCTCAGATTAAGCGTTATCTAAGGACATAATACATGCGAATTGTACGATATAAATATTTAAAGAAGAATATTAATATAGTGGTGTAAAGGTGAGTAAAATATTAAAATATGAACTATTGAGATATATGAAATATATATGAAAAATAAATGAAAAGTTTATGTAATAAAGGAGAAATCTGATGATAGTCGAGTTAATATGTGGAATAGGTAGTAGGATAAATTAAAGAGATTAACCTAGCCATAGATCCATAGTCAATAATGAAAGTTATAATGACCACATTGATCTTGAATAAGGTCAATATAAAAGATGTAATATATAATATAATATATGGCATATAATACAGCAGTAAGGAATATTAGACAATGATCGAAAGATTGATCTAGTTACTTAGAAAGATGAAGATTATAATAATAATAATAAAAAATAATAATGAAGAATATAAAATCAATATATATATAAAAGAATAATGATGAAAATATATATAGAAGTCTTAACCAAAATTAGTGCCAGCAGTTGCGGCTAAACTAAGGAGGCAAACGTTAATCATTAATGGCTTAAAGGATCCGTAGAATGATATGTAATTAATACATATTAGAGTTAAATAAAATAATTATGAAAAATTATATTGAGAGATGAAATGTGTGGAAAATAATTAGACAAATAAACGTGAAAATAAAATTATAAAATTTAACTGACATTGAGGGATGAAGGCATGAGTAGCAAAACGGATTAGATACCCGAGTAGTTCATGCAGTAAACGATGAATACTTCGAAAGAAAAGCGAAAGCTAAAGTATTCCGCCAGGAGAGTATAGCTTCAAAGTTGAAATCCAAGACAATAGACGGTTACAGTTGTAGGCAGTGGATTGTGTTTTTTAATTCGATAATCCCCGAAAATCTTACCATTATTTGAATAATATTAAAAAAAATAATAATAACAAATGTTACATCGTTGTTTAAAGTCTGTGCTTTAAGGTTATGATTAACTTCATAAACAGACGAAAATCCGAATCTATATATATATAATATAGATAATAATTAATTTAATTAATAAAATTAATAATAAAAGGAACTACAACAAATCCTGATGACTTTAATATAGTGGGCTAAAGACGCAATACAAAATTGATATATAAAATAAAATAAAATATAAAAAATAAAATAATAAATAAAAATGGAATATCAAATATATTTATAGAAATATATATAATGTGGATTAATCTCTGAAATTCGAGATTATGAAAAAGGAATTGCTAGTAATCATAATTCATTAAGTTATGGTGAACTTCCTTTCTGTTTCGTACTAATTACTCATCATTCGCTTGAAGTTTATCTAAATATTAAAAATATAATATATATAATTTATGATCTATATAATTAAATAAATAATAATATATTATATACTCAGTTAGAAAATGACTAGTGAGAAGTTGAAATACAGTTATCGTTGAGGAATCAGCGGTGGGTGGTAAAAATTAACTAATATTATCATATTATTCATAATATATATATATATAAATATATATAAAAGGTCTATAGTTTAATGGTAAAACAATAGCCTTCAAAGCTATCTTTAAGAGTTCAAGTCTTTTTAGACCTGTATAATAAATAATAATAAATAATAATAAATAATAATAATTAACCTATATTAATAAATAAATAAATATAATATATAAAATAGATATATAAAATAAAAATAAAAAGAAAAGAATTTATAATTTTTATAAAAAGAAGTAAGAAAAATAAGAAATGATAGCTTATAGAAAAAGACAACCTTACTTAAGTTTAGTAAATAGTTATATAATAGATTCACCTCAACCAAGTTCATTAAATTACTGATATAATTTAGGAAGTTTATTAGGATTATGTTTAGTAATACAAATAGCATCAGGAATATTCCTAGCTATGCATTATTCATCACATATAGAATTAGCTTTTGATTCAGTAGAACATATAATGAGAGATGTAAATTTAGGATGATTAATAAGATATATACATGCAAATGGAGCATCATTCTTCTTTGCATGTATGTATATACATATAGGTAAAGCATTATATTATGGTTCATATCGTAAACCAAGAGTTTTAGTATGAATAATAGGAGTAATAATATTAATAGCAACAATAGCAACAGGATTTATGGGTTATTGTTTAGTATATGGACAAATGTCACATTGAGGTAAAAAAGAAATAGCCTGAAATGTAGTAAAATATAATAAAGTAAAAGAAAAAAGTTATAAGTGTATATCTCGTTTTAATATAAATAATTATACAGGACCTTTAAATATAAATATAATATCAATAATATATGGATCATTATTAGGAGATGCTCATGCAGAAAAAAGAAAAGGTGGAAAAGGAACAAGAATATTATTTTATCAAGAAGGAAGTCATTCAAAATATTTATTATATTTACATAATTTAATAAGTAGTTTAGGTTATAGTAATACAAATATACCAAAAATAAAAAGTAGAATAGTAAAAAGAGGAAAAATAAAACAAATAATAAGATTTCATACTTGAACTTATTTAAAATTTAATAATATATATAATGAATGATATAATGAAAAAAAAGAAAAGAGAGTTCCAAAATCAATATATAAATATTTAACACCTTTAGCATTAGCAATTTGAATAATGAATGATGGAGTAAAAGTAGGTTCAGAATTAAAATTGATAACAAATAGTTTTATATATTCAGATGTATTATATTTAATAGAAATATTATATAAAAAATATAATTTAAAATGTTCAATACAAAAAACAGGAAATATAAATCAATATAATATTTATATATTAAAAGAGTCAATGAAAGATTTAATAAAAATAGTAGATCCTTATATAATTAAATGTATGAAATATAAAATAATTATTAATTAATTAATTAATTAATTAATTTATTTATTTATTTATTTATTAATATTACTATATAGTATTATATTAATAATATATATATATATATATTAAATATATATATATATATATTATGTATATTTATGTAAATAAATAATTAGAAATAAATATATAAAAATATAATGCGACATTATTGAAAACGGTTAAAGTTATATATTAAGTAATAAGACCGTAGGTAAATTATTTTATCTCTACAGAGTGGTCCAATAATGGGTGTCTGAAATGATGCTTAATGTGCACTCGGATATTACTTATATATAATATATATATATAACACAAGGTTTACTTATTTATATTAATAATATATATTAATATAAACTTAATAAAGATAAATAAATTTATAAAGTAAATACAGGGTATAATTTATATTAATAAAAAGATAGAATAGATTATATTGTAATATTGGCGACAGTAATAACAAATTTATTATCAGCAATACCATTTATAGGTGCTGATATAGTACCATTTATATGAGGAGGTTTTTCAGTAAGTAATCCAACAATACAAAGATTTTTTGCATTACATTACTTATTACCATTTGTATTAGCAGCATTAGTAATATTACATTTAATAGCTTTACATGTACATGGATCATCAAATCCAATAGGAATAACAGGAAATATGGATAGATTAAGTATGCATCCATACTTCATTTTTAAAGATGCAATAACAGTATTTGTATTCTTAATCTTCTTCTGTTTCTTTGTATTCTTTTCACCAAATACTTTAGGTCAAAATGGAAGGCCCTTATTAATAATAATAATAAAAATATTATTAATATTGCAATGTGCTATATGCTGGAAATATTTATATAAAAATTATTATAAAACTATAATTATAAGTGATTTATTATTAATAAAATGAATTAATAATTATGCGAATCCCTTTATAGTAAAATATTATAATAATGAATACAATCAGCAGATAACCAAAGTATATATGAAAGATAATATATTAGTAGGAATTTCAGAGACTACACGCACACAAAAATATGATATAAATATAAATAAAAATAATAAATTTAATGAATGATTAGCAGGATTAATAGATGGAGATGGATGTTTTGGTATAACTCAAAAGAAATATTCAAATTGTGAAATAACAGTAGGTATTGAAGATGAGAAAATGTTAAGATTAATTCAAAATAAATTTGGAGGATCAATAAAATTAAGATCAGGATCAAATTCAATAAGATATAGATTACAAAATAAAGAAGGTATGATAAAATTAATAAATTCAGTAAATGGTAATATTAGACATAGTAAAAGATTAGTTCAATTAAATAAAGTATGTTTATTATTAAATATACCAATAATATTACCAAATAAATTATCAATAGATAATAATTGATTTAGTGGTTTTTTTGATGGAAATGGAACTATAAATTATTATTTTTCAAAAGAAAGACCTCAATTATATATAAGTGTAACAAATAAATATTTAGTAGATATAGAAGATTTTAGTAAAATATTAGGAGGTAATATATATTTTGATAAAAGTCAAAATGGTTATTATAAATGAATAATAACTAATGAAACTAATCATAAAATATTTTATAATTATATTAAAAATAATCCATCAAGATCATTTAAAGGTAATAGATTATATTTAATACCTAAATATTATGAATATTATAATAATAAATATTATATTAATAATAATAGTATTAAATATAAATCTTGATTAATATTTAATAAAAAATGAAAATCATATTCATATAAATTTTAATTAATATATATATATATATATAATATATATGAAGATATAGTCCAAAAATAAAAAGCATCCTGATAACTATATACCAGGAAATCCATTAGTAACACCAGCATCAATTGTACCAGAATGATATTTATTACCATTCTATGCAATATTACGTTCAATACCAGATAAATTAGGAGGAGTAATAGCAATGTTTGGAGCATTATTAATATTATTAATATTACCAATAACAGATAGAAGTTTATATAGAGGTTTCACATTTAAACCATTATCTAAATTCTTCTTCTGATTATTTGTATTTAATTTTATATTATTAGGAAATTTAGGACAATTACATGTAGAAGTACCATATATACAATTAGGTATTAATTGTACTGTATTCTACTTTGCTTACTTCTTAGTAATAGTACCAGGTATTTCTATATTAGAAAATATCTTATTCTACTTAGGTAGAATTAATAAATAATATATATATATATATATATATATATAAATAAATAAATTTAGGTGTATATAATTATATAATTAATTAATTATATATATATATATATATGGGGTAAAGGTGGGTAAATAAAATAAAAAAAATGTTAGGAATATCAATAATAATATTTGTAGTATTAACAAGTATAATAGAGAAAAACAACGAATGTAAAAAATGATTAAAAAGAGTGTGTTTAATAAGTTTAATAAATGTATTATTAATAAATTTAAGTATAAACTCAACAGAAATATTAGTATTAGGTCATTCATTATATAATAGTTTATTATATATAGATAGTTTAAATAACTATATGATGATATTAATATTATTAGTAGGAATAGTATATATGTTATTATTATCATGTAATATAACAACAATAAAAGTATTAGATCATATAATACAAGTAAAAGAATCATTAGGATTATTAATATTATTTAATATGTTAGGATTAATATTATTAATATTAGTAAATGATTTAATGGTATTATTTATAGTAATAGAATTACAATCATATTCATTATATTTAATAACATCAGCTTATAATTCATCAAGTAATAGTGTAAAAAGTGGATTATATTACTTTATAGTAGGAAGTATAGGATCATTTATAATATTAGATGGTACAGTATCAATATATGAAGAAATAGGTTTAACAAATATAGAATTAATATCATTATGTTTAAATTATATAAATATGTATGATATATTAATTATATTATTTGGATTATTTATAAAAGTAGGTTTAGCACCATTTTATAGTTATTCAATAGTAATATATACATTAGCACCAACTATAGTTACATATTATATAAGTTTACTTCCTAAATTAAGTATATTAACATTAATATTAAGTTTAGTAAGTATAATTAATTTAGTACATACAGATAGTAGTAGTAATATAATTAATATAATTAGTTTTATTATATTAATATCTATGATAATAGGTTCAATAGGTGGAATTAATGTTATAAGAATTAAAACATTATTAGCTTATAGTAGTTTATTAAATGTTAGTTATATGTTATTAGCTATAATATCTAGTAATGGATATTCATATATAGGATATTTATTCTATATCTTACAATATTCAATAACTCATATTAATACATTTAGTATTATATTATTAATACCTATTTATAGTCATATAAATTTATTATCTAATAATAATAATAATAATAATAATAATAATAAATATGATGTAATGTTAAGTAAATATTCACCTATAGAATATATAAGTCAATTAAGAGTATTATTAAATAAAAATAGTTACTTATGTATAGTATTATGTATATCATTCTTTTCATTAATAGGTATACCACCTCTTAGTGGATTTTATGGTAAATTATTAGTATTTATAAGTGCATTAGGTAATGGTTATATATTCTTATCAATATTATTAGTAATAGCTAGTTCAATATCAACTTATTATTATGGTAATGTTATAAAAGAATTATGTTTTGATATATTAAATAATTATAATTTATTTAATTATAAAGATATATCATCATATAAAACATCATTATTAACTAAAATGGAAAGTACTTATATAACATTAAAAGATAGTATAATAAGTAAAGATGGTAATAATATATTATTAATGAATAATAATATAAGTTATCAAATAAGTTTAATGACATTAATAATTATATTAATATTATTTGAATATAATAACATAATAAGAGGTACATTTATAGTAACTTTAAATATGGTTTAATATGTTTCAAGATATATTTAATTGATTTTTAATTGTAGTTGGTTTATTAGGATTAATATTAATAATAGTTAACTACTTATTAGTAGAAAGTAGTAAAATGGATGAAAATGTAGGTAATAGTACTGATTATATTGAAAAAAGTAATCCTTTTGAATGTGGATTTGATAGTTTTAAACAAAGTAATAATCCTGTTCCTATCCCATTTATATTAATCGCTTTATTATTCTTACCATTTGATTTAGAAGTATCATCTATGTTACCTTATATTATATCTAGTTATATAGTTGGTAATTTCGGATTAATATTCTTTATCTTATTCTTATTAATATTAGTTATAGGTTTCGTTTATGAATTAGGATCTAATGCTATCTCATTAGTTAGATTTATTAATACTTCAAATAAATCATCTAAATTTGATGTTTATAATTATATTAAAAATATTAATAAATAAATTAATAAATAAATAAATAATTTTAATAAATTAATAAATATTTTAATAAATATATATATATATATATATATTTATTTATTTATTTATTTATATATATATACCTTTTATAAGATATATAATATAATATAATATAATATAATATAATATAATATAATATAATATATAATATATAATATATAATTATATAAATATATAATTATATAATAATAATAATAATAATAATTTTATATATATAATAAAAAGAAATAAAATATTAATTATTAATAATAATTTTTCAAATAAGTAAAAATAAATAAAAAATAAATTAGTATAAAAATAAAAAAAGAAATAAAAGTGAGTATTTAAGAGTAAAATAAAATATACATAATATATATAATATATATAAGATTATAATAATAATTATGTATATAAAAGGATTACTATATTAGTAATGAAACATCAATTAACATTTGGAGATTATATAAATAGATGATTATTTAGTACAAATGCTAAAGATATAGCAGTATTATACTTTATATTTTCATTATTTTGTGGAATATTAGGATCATTTATGTCATTAGTATTAAGATTAGAATTAGCAGCACCAGGTAATCAATTATTAATGGGAAACCATCAATTATTTAATGTAATAGTAACAGCTCATGCTGTATTAATGGTATTCTTTTTAATAATGCCAGTAACAATGGGATTTTTTGGTAATTATTTAGTACCATTAATGATAGGAGCAAGTGATATGTCATTTGCAAGATTAAATAATATAAGTTTCTGATTATTACCACCAGCATTAGTATGTTTAGTAGCAAGTGCATTAATAGAAAATGGAGCAGGTACAGGTTGAACAGTAATCAAATGGATAAGCTGTTGTAAAATATTATTTGATGCGGGAAAATCCTTAAATTATATATGATTATTATTATTAATAATAAGTATAATTTTAGTAATAAATTACTCATTAGTGTTATCATATATATATGATTATGGTATAAAAAAGAAATTAAATACAATTATTTTAAAGAATAAGATACTAGCAGTAAAAATATTTATTATGATAGGACAATCCGCCAGTATATATCATAATATACTTCAGAGACTAAATATAATAAAACCAGTTATTTATAAAAATATAAAAAATTCAAGTATTTCAATATTAAATAAAAATAAATATTTAAAACCATCAAAAACACCATATAATTTTAATGAATGATTAGTGGGAGTAACAGATGGGGATGGATGTTTTAATATCTTTGTAAATTCAACAAAGGTATCTTTTAAATTAAAAATATCTCAATCAATTTATAATGTAAAATTAATATATTATATAAAAAAAGAATTAGGTGTAGGTAGTATAAATACAAGTAAAGGAATGATAAGTTATGAATTAAGTAATATTAAACATATAAAAGAAATAATATTACCAATATTTGATAATCATAAATTATTAAGTAGTAAAAGATTTAATTATTTAAAATTTAAAGAATGTATTTATATATTAGAAAATGATAATTTATCAAGAGAATCTAAATTATCTTATATAAAATATATAAAAGGTATAAATATACCAAAAAATTATCAATCAGATGGACTTTTAAATTTAAAAATAAAAGATATAAAATCAGAAAATGATGTAAATAAATTAATATCAAAATCATGATTAAGTGGATTTATTGAAGCAGAAGGTAGTTTTTATTTAGTAAATAAAGATAAAAAAAGAATAGTTCATGGATTTGGAATATCTCAAAAATTAGATCCAATACTTTTATATAGTATCAAATATATATTACATATAAAAAGTAATTTAAAATATAATAAAAATTATAATTTAATTGATACAACTAATAGTAAAGATATAGAATATATAATTAGTTATTTTATAACTAATGATTATTCAACTTATTTTAAAGGAATAAAAAGTTTTGAATTTAGTTTATGAAGAAGAAGTTATTTTAAACATAAAGGTAATTATTTAAAATTATTAGAAATAAGAGATTTTATTAAAAATAAAAAAAAGAAATAAATAACAAATATATGATATTAAATATATATATTTTTATAATATAAATTATATATATATATATTTAATGGGTTTAAGATATAGTCCAACCAATTATGAAAATAATTGAAAAATATACACATGAAAATGTGATATTAAATAAATAAGTTATCCACCATTATCAGGAATACAATCACATAGTGGACCAAGTGTAGATTTAGCAATATTCTCATTACATTTAACATCAATATCATCATTATTAGGTGCAATAAACTTTATAACAACAATATTTAATATGAGAACATTAGGTATGACAATGAGTAAATTACCATTATTTGTATGATCAGTATTATTTACAGCTATATTATTAGTAATGACATTACCAGTATTATCAGCAGGAATAACATTATTATTAATGGATAGAAACTTTAATACATCATTCTATGAATCAGCTGGAGGAGGGGATCCAATACTTTATCAACATTTATTCTGATTCTTTGGACATCCAGAAGTATATATTTTAATATTACCAGGATTTGGTATAGTATCACATGTAGTAAGTACATATTCTAAAAAACCAATATTTGGTTCATTAGGTATGGTATATGCTATGGGATCAATAGGATTCTTAGGATTATTAGTATGAAGTCACCATATGTACGTAGTAGGATTAGATGTAGATAGTAGAGCATATTTCACATCAGCTACAATGGTTATAGCTGTACCAACAGGTATAAAAATATTTAGTTGATTAGCTACATTATATGGTGGATCATTAAGATTTACAACTCCAATGTTATATGGAGTAGCATTTATATTTATATTTACAGTAGGTGGATTATCAGGAGTATTATTATCAAATGCAAGTTTAGATATAGCATTCCATGATACATATTATGTTATAGGTCACTTCCATTATGTATTATCATTAGGTGCTTTATTTGCTATATTTGCTGGATATTATTATTGATCACCAATGGTAACAGGATTATATTATAATAGTGTATTATCTAAAATACAATTCTGATTATTCTTTATAGGAGCTAATGTTACATTCTTACCAATGCACTTCTTAGGTATGAATGGTATGCCTAGAAGAATACCTGATTATCCAGATGCTTTTGCTGGATTTAATGCTATATGTTCATTTGGAGCTGTATTATCTATAGTATCATTATTATTCTTTGGTTATGTTATATATGATCAATTAATTAATGGTATAGCTAATAAAGATTTAAGTACTAACTCATTATTAAAAGATCCAGATTTCTTTGAAAGTAATGAAACATTTAAATCTAATGAAGTTAAATCAGAATCAATAGAATTCTTATTAAACTATCCTCCTATGTTCCATACATTTAATACTGTAGCAATACAATCATAGGTTTATATATTTATATAAATATAAATTTATATCTTTTATTTATAATATATATCTCATATATATTAATAATTATAATAATATACTTTTATTTATATAAAATTATTTAATATAATATATATATATATATATATATATATTATATCAGTTATTATCTCTCATATACTTTTTTATAATATAATATAATATAATATAATATAATATTATATAATATAATATAATATAATATAATATAATATAATATAATATAATATATAGGTTTATATTTAGTTATAATATATATATATATATAATAATATAATAGAAAATAAAAAATATATATATTATATATATAATATATATATATATGAAATGATTAAAAATCAATAAAATAAGTATTTATTAGTTATATAATAATTAATTAATAGATAAATAAAAATAGATAGAGAAATGTCAATGATATTTATAAATTCACCATTAGAACAATTTAAAATAAACACTTTTGTATCTTTATCATCACCGATAGTAGATTTAAGTGCAATAAATGTAACAACATTTAGTTTATATACAGGATTAGTAGTATTATCAATAATATTTATATTAGGATTAGGATTAGATCGTAAATTAATAATAGGATCAAATTGATTAATAGCAATAGAAGCGACAGTAGATACAATAGTAAATATGGTAAAAGGTCAAATAGGAGGAACAATATATGGAAGATATGTACCATTAATTTATACTTTATTTGTATTTATATTAGTAGCTAATTTAATAGGTATGATACCATATAATTTTGCAATAGCAACAAGTATAGTATTTATAATATCAATATCATTAAGTTTATGAATAGGTTTAACAATATTAGGATTATATTTACATAATGTAGTATTCTTTAGTTTATTTGTACCAGTAGGAACACCATTAGCATTAGTACCATTACTAGTATTAATAGAATTATTATCATATTCAGCTAGAGCAGTATCATTAGGATTAAGATTAGCAGCTAATACTTTATCAGGTCATTTATTAATGAGTATATTAGGTAATTTAGTTAAAACATTTATGGGTATAAGTAAAATAACATTCATAATAGGTTTATTACCTATAGCTGGAATATTCGCTATAATAATATTAGAATTTGCTATAGCATGTATCCAAGCTTACGTATTCGCTATATTAACATCATCATACTTAAAAGATAGTTTATTCTTACATTAGATTAAAATTAATACTTTTATTTATATGTTAATATAATTTATATATATATATATATATATATATATATCTTATCTTATCTTATCTTATCTTATCTTATCTTATCTTATCTTATCTTATCTTATCTTATCTAATATATATATATCTTATCTAATATAATATAGGTTATTTATATTAAATTAATATTATAATATATCTATTAATTTATTAATTAATTAATTAATTAATTAATTAATTAATTAATTAATTAATTAATTAATTTATTTATTTATTTATTTATTTATTTATTTATTTATTTATTTATTTATTTATTTATTTATTTATAAAAATATATATATATAAAAGTATTTATAAAAAAATATATATATATAAAGTATATATAAAAATATAAAAATATAAATATATATAAAGTATATAATAATATAAATAAGATATATTTATAAATAAATTGAAAATTATATGTGTAAATTAAATAAAAAAGATGAATTTATTAATATAAAAGCTACTAATTAAAGATGGTGAAAATAATATATAAGATATAAAGATTGAAATATATTGAGACCGAAAGGAAACTGAAAGAAATGAACCAAGAGAACTGAAACATCTAATTATCTTGAGGAAAAGAAATAAACATAGATTCTATGAATATTGGTGAGAGAAAATAGAATAGTATAAATAAGTAGTAGGAGGTAAAATATCTACGAAAAAGGGAAAACTAATCCAAAGACTAAATATAATTAGTAAGTGTAATAAGTACCGAAAGGGAATAATATTAATAAGTGTAATTGAGAGCAATTAAAGGTTAATAAAAAGAATTAATTGATAATGTACCTTTTGTATAATGGGTTAGCAAGTTATAGTGAATAGCGAAAATAAAAAGATTTAAAATGAAAATGTAAAAAAGAAGTTATTTGTTATAGACCCGAAAGTAGATGATCTTACCGTATACAAGTGGTTAAGATATATTATATATAATATATTAAACGACTGAACAGGTTAATGTTGCAATATTATCTGAAGATATATGGTAAGTGGTGAAAGACAAATCTGATCTACAGATAGCTGGTTCTTTGTGAAATATATTTTAGTATAGCGTTAAATATATGTATTAATATGGTAAAGCAATTAATAATAATTGGGGTATTGTAATAATATTATCAATATTATTTAATCTCAGAATAATATAAATATAAAAATTAAACGTCAGACTGTTAGTGATAAGATTGGCAGTCAAAAGGGAAACAGCCCAGATCAAAAATGAAAGTTCCAAATAGTTTTTTAAGTATAAATAATATTTATTAATCGTAAAACAATAATGGGATTAGTTTGACAGTAATTATTCTATGATCAACGTGTAACAACGGGTTTATTATATGTAAATGAAAATTTATATAAGGATTTATTAATTTAAATTCTGATCGGTTAATAAATAGATAATAATCGGAATTAAAAAAACAACTGAAATTTAGAATAATATTATAAAAAAAATAATTATAATATTAAGGTAACAAAGCATTTAATGAAAAAATATTTTAATAAATTTAAAATAAAAAGTAATAGTATAATATATATATTATATTATAATAAAAAGAGAAAAAGATATGTAATTAAATAGAGAATGCTGACATGAGTAACGAACAAGAGGTAAAATCCTCTTCACTTTATGTATTAGGTTTTAATAAAAAATCGGTCCATAAGGTTTATTCTGAAAAGAATAAATTAATAGGTAATAAATAAAATATATAAGCCCATATAAAAGAAATAAAAGATAATATATGGTACAGGAAAAAATATATAAAAAGATACCGTAATAAAACCGACACAGGTATACTAATAAAAAATGAAAGTGAATAAGTAAATTATTCTTAATGAACTCGGCAAAATAAAAGCTCAGACGTTAGTCAAAAAGAGTGAATAAAGTACATGTTATGCGACTGTTTACCAAAAACACAGCACTTTGCAAAAACGATAAGTATTAGAATAAAGTGTGAATTCTGCCCAATGTTTAATAATAAAGAAATGTATTAAATGATATATTTATAAAAATTAAGTAAATGGCGGCTTTATACTGAGAGTCATAATGTAGCGAAATTCCTTGACCGCTAAATACGGCCCTGCATGAATGGAGTAACGACATAACAACTGTATCAAGAATAAGCTTAGTGAAATTGAATTTGCTGTGAAGATGCAGTGTACCTAAAGGTAGACGAGAAGACCCTATGCAGCTTTACTATAATTTAATAAGTTGTTATTATTTGATAAATTATTAGTATATAAAGTAATATATTGATATAAAAATGAAATACTTTTATTTTATTCCAATTTATTTATTTATTAATTTAAATAGATAAATTTAAATAATAACTTAATTAATAATTAATTAGTAGAAATATCCTAATAAAAATATATAAATAATATATATATATTAATGACAGCTTTAAATTGATAGTTTAAATGGGGCGTTGATTTCACAAAAAATAACTGAATATGTCCATATACAATTAAAATATAAATTAAATATAATAAATTAATGAATTAATCATTAAAAATGTTAAAAATAATAATAATAAAAATTATAATTTTAGAAAAAACTATGTACAGTAAATTTGACCTGACATCAAATAATTATATAAAAATATAATATAACATTAATATAATAGTGGATAACTGTGCAATAATTCAACACTTACAAGTGGAGATTATACGTAAGTAAGGTATAATGAACAGATCATTTTAATAGTAAAAGTGATCGATAACGGATAAAAGTTACGCTAGGGATAACAGTGTAATAACATGAGAGAGTAGATATTGTCAATGTTGTTTGCCACCTCGATGTCGGCTGAGCCTATCCTATTGGTAGTATAAGCTAATAAGGGTTTGACTGTTCGTCAATTAAAAGGCTACCTGAGCTGGGTTCAATACGTCGTGAGACAGTATGGTTTCTATCTTCTTTAGGGATTAGTTAAAAAAGGTATATAACTTAGTACGAAAGGATTAGTTATAGTTAATCAATGATTTTACTGTTGTATATTATAAGTATAGCAATATACTAATAATTTAATTATCTATTATAATATGCAGGCAGTTAAGTTAAATTAATAATATTTAAATATTGAAAGCATTTAAAATATAAAAGTAACTTTTTTTTAACTATATTTATTATATATGTATACACCATATATACATATATATAATCTTATATTATGTTAGAATAACATATATTATAGTATTATATCAGATATAATAGGTCATAATATACTAATTAATATAAGCAGTTTAATTTACATTCTATTTATTTATATCTAATATATATCTTATTTATAATATATATATAATTATTATCTTTTTATAATAATAATAATAATTATAATTTATCTATATTAATATATTAAATAATATAAAATTTATCTATATTAATATATTAATTTATTTATTTATTTATTTATTTATTAATTTATTTATTTATTTATTTATTTATTTATTTATTTATTTATTTATTTATTTATTTATTAACTTATATACTGTATATAATATATAATATTATAGTATAATAAAATGAGGTTATAATGGCATAATTGGTATTGCGTTTGTTTTGTAATCAAAAGACTTTAGGTTCGAGTCCTAATTATAACATAAAAAAGTATAATATTAATAAGAGTTTTTCATTAAATAAAAAAAAGTATTTATTAATTTATTAATTTATTTATTAATTAATTAATTTATTTATTTAAAAAATGAAAAAAGGGATAAATTAAATTAAATTAATTTATTAATTAATTTATTTATTAATTTATTTATTTATTTATTAATTGTAATAAAATAAAAATTATAATTTATTAATTTAATTAATTAATAGTAATAAAAAGGAAATAAAAGAGAGAAAATATATTATAAATAAATATAAATAATATATATATATGAATAAAAGGAAACAAATGAGTATAAGATCAAGATCAAATATACAATTATTCCCATTCCATTTAGTAGCACCATCACCATGACCAATAATGATATCATTTTCATTATTATCATTTATGTTAACATTTGCTTTAACAATGCATGGATATATAGGATCATTATTATGATTAATATTAGCAGCATCAGTAGTATTAGCTACAATATTTTTATGAACTAGAGATATAGTAGTAGAAGGTACATATTTAGGAGATCATACAATAGCAGTAAGAAGAGGATTAAATTTAGGATTCTTATTATTTGTAGGATCAGAAATATTTATTTTTGTATCATTATTCTGAGCATATTTCCATTCAGCAATGGGACCTACAATTGAAATAGGTGCAACATGACCTCCAGTAGGAATAACATCAATAAAACCAACAGAATTACCATTATTAAATACAATAATATTATTAGCTAGTGGTGCAACAGTAACATGAGCTCATCATGCTATATTATCTAAAGATAGAAATGGTACATTATTAGGTTTATTAATAACAACAGTATTAATAGTATTATTCGTATTATGTCAAATATGTGAATATACATTTGCTACATTTACTATAGCTGATAGTGTATATGGTTCAGTATTCTATGCTGCTACAGGTTTACATTTCTTACATATGGTTATGTTAGCTATGATGTTATCAGTATGTTATGCTAGAATGTACTTATATCACTTTACATCTACTCATCATTTAAATTTAGAAACTACTATATTATATTTACATGTATTAGATATAATATGATTATTCTTATATATAGTATTCTATTGATGAGGATGTTAATTAATATATATATATATATATATATATATATATTTTATAATAATAATTAATAATTAATAATAAATAATAAATAATAATAAATAAATAATAATAATAAATAAATAATAATAAATAAATAATAATTATAATAATTATAATAATAATAATATTAAATATTATTTATAATAATTATAATAATAATAAATAAATAATAATTATAATAATAATAATAAATAAATAATAATTATAATAATAATAATAAATAATAATAATAATAATAATAATAATAATAATTATATAATATAATATAATATAATATATATATATATATATTAAATATATAATAATATAAATAATAATAAAATATATAGATGCGAATTTAAGTCAATTGGCTAGACAATCTGTCTTCCACACAGAAAATGAGGGTTCGAATCCCTCAATTCGTAAAAGAATAGTAAATATATATAAAATATATAAATATGCATGATGGTGTAATTAGGTCAACATAATAGCCTCATGAGCTATTGATTCATGTTCAAATCGTGATCGTGCACAATAAATAAATATATATATATATATAATGAATTATTGCTTAATGGTTAAAGCATTTCACTCATAATGAAACAATCTAAGTTCGATTCTTAGTAATTCAATATAATTAGATTATAAATAGTAAGTTATATTAATAATATAATATATATATATATAAATATAGTAAAATATAGATATATATATATATATATATATTTATATAAATATAATATATAAATAGCGAGTAAAATAAAATAAAAAGAAATGTTTATAAATAAAATATTTAATGATGTACCAACACCATGAGGTGTATATTTCCAAGATTCAGCAACACCAAATATGGAAGGTATAATAGAATTACATAATAATATAATATTCTACTTATGTATAATATTAGGATTAGTATCATATATATTTTTTAATATAATAGCTGTATATAATAATTCAAAAATAGCATATAAATATATGAATCATGGACAATTTATAGAAATAGTATGAACAACATTCCCAGCTATAATATTATTAATAATAGCATTCCCTAGTTTCATATTATTATATATATGTGATGAAGTAATAGCACCAGCTATGACAATAAAAGCAATAGGATTACAATGATATTGAAAATATGAGTACTCAGATTTCATAAATGAAAAAGGAGAAACAATAGAATTTGAATCATATATAGTACCAGAAGATTTATTAGAAGATGGTCAATTACGTATGTTAGATGTAGATGCATCAGTAGTATGTCCAGTAGATACACATATAAGATTTATAGTAACATCAGCTGATGTTATACATGATTTCTGTATACCATCATTAGGTGTAAAAGTTGATGCTTCACCAGGTCGTTTAAATCAAACATCTGCTTTAATACAAAGAGAAGGTGTTTATTATGGACAATGTTCAGAATTATGTGGAGTAATGCATTCAGCTATGCCTATAAAAATAGAAGCTGTATCATTAGGAGAATTTTTATCATGAATAGATGAACAATAATTTAAATATATATATATATATATATATATATTTATTAAATAAAATATAAATATTAAATATATAATAATATATTAATAAATATGATCTTTTGGTCTAATGGATATGACATTGATTCTTCATATCAATAATATCGGTTCGATTCCGGTAAAGATTATAAGAAATATAAAATATGTATATATATATATATATAAATGTATATATATATAATATATATATATATATATATAAAGAAAAAGAAAATAAAAATATAAATATAAATAAAATTAATAAGTAATTAAATAAAATAAATAAATAAAGATAGTTATAAAAAGTTTATTTATAAGAAAGAGATAGAAATGGAATTAGTTTTATTAGTATTAGGATCAATAGGATTAAATATAATAGATATATATATAATGTTAGAGATATTAATAATGGGATGTACTGTAAATAGTATATGAATAAGTAATATAAATAATGATATGATAGGATTATTATATAGTTTAATACAAATAGTAATAGCAGGAATAGAATCAGCAATAGGATTATCAATATTAGTAAGTTTTAATAAAATAAGGGGATCAGATGAGATATTAAGAAGTTTATAAATGGTAAACGTAATAGTATTTTCAACATTAATAGGTTCATTAATAAGTGGATTTTTAGGAAGATATATAGGAATATTATGAAGTCGTATAATAGTATGTTCATCAGTAATAATATCATTAATATCAACATATATATTATATTATGATGTAATGATATTAGATAATGAATATAGAAATATAATAATGAGTTGAATAAGTGTAGATTATTTAAATATAGATTGAGGATTTTTAATAGATAAAGTATCAGTATCAGTATTAATACCAGTAGTAACAATATCAAGTTTAGTACATATATATGCAGTAGTATATATGTCACATGATCCACATCAACAAAGATTTTTCAGTTATTTATCATTTTTTACATTTGGAATGATAGTATTAGTAACAGGAGATAATTTATTAATATTATTTTTAGGATGAGAATTAATAGGGGTAGCTTCATATTTATTAATATCATTTTGATTTACTCGTATATCAGCTGGTAAATCAGGATTAAATTCATTATTAATAAATAGATTTGGAGATACATTCTTTGTAATAGGATTAGGTTTAACTGTATATTTAGTAGGTAGTTTAAATTTTGATACATTATTTAGTTTAAATGGTTACTTATCAACAGATATGTTAACAATAATATTAATATGTATGTTAATAGGATGTGCATCTAAAAGTGTACAATTTGGTTTACATACTTGATTATTAAATAGTATGGAGGGTCCAACACCAGTATCATCATTATTACATGCAGCTTGTTTAGTTATAGCTGGAGTATACTTATTAGTAAGATGTTCATATATAGTAGAATATAGTCCAATAGCTTTAATATTAATATTAGTATTAGGAGGTATAACAACATTAGTATCAGGATTAATAGCAGTAGTATCAAATGATATAAAAAAAATAATAGCTTTATCAACAATGAGTCAAGTAGGAATTATGATGTTAGGAGTTGGTATATCAGCTTATAATTTAGCTATATATCATTTAATATGTCATAGTTTTTTTAAAGCTTTATTATTTATGTCAGCGGGAGCTATAATACATGCAGTAATGAATGAATATCAAGATATACGTACTTATGGAGGATTCCATAAATTTTTACCATTATCATATATTTGTATATTTATAGCATCATTATCATTAATGGCATTACCAGGATTAACAGGATATTATTCAAAAGATATAATAATAGAATCATTATATGGATCATATACATTTACAGGATATATAATTTATTGATTTGCTATAGCATCAGCTACATTAACATCAGTATATTCAATAAGATTAGTTTATTATGTATTTTTAAATACACCAAATAATCCTAAATATGTATATATGAATTTAAATGAAAATCCTATAATTATGTATATTCCTATGGCTATATTAGCATTATTTAGTATATTTGTTGGATATTTAGCTAAAGATTTATATTTAGGATTAGGAGCAACTATATATAATAATATATTTATTCATCCTAATAATTTAACTATAATAGATACTGAATTTAGTTTAAGTTCATTAATAAAATTATTACCATTAATAACTTCAATTATATTCTCAACTATATTATTAGTTATGTATGAATTATTTTATGATAGATTATTTATTTATAATAATAATTTAGTTATGAAAATATATAATTTCTTTAATCAAAAATTATATTATGATCAAATATTAAATAATTATGGATTTAGATCATGATTATATATATCATACTTATTAAATACTTATGTAGATAAAGGAGTTTTAATATTCTTAGGACCTTATGGTTTATCAGCATTAAATTTAAAAATATCTAATGCTATTAATAAATTAGTTTTCTTTAACTTAGGTTTAATATTAGAATTAATATTCTTTAGTATATTTGTATTTATATTCTTTAATACTTATACTTATTTATATATTATTATCGCTGTTATAATATTTATATTTATATAAATATATCTTATTAAGATATAATAATAATTATAATTATAATTATAATTATAATAATAATAATAATAATATAAGTTTTTTTTATAAAAATATATATATATATATATATATATATATATTTTATATTTTATAATATAATTATATATAATAATATAGTATATATATATATAGTATATGATGAATATAATAGTTTAAAAAGTTAGTAAATAATAAAAATAGTAATAAAGAAAGTATAAATAAGAAGTAAAATGCCACAATTAGTACCATTCTTTTTCTTAAATACATTATTTTATGGATATATAGCATTATTTGTAATATTATTATTAGTATCATCAATAATATTACCATATATCTTAAAAATAAGTATAATAAGAAGTATAATAGTAAAATTATAATATATATATAATATATATATATATATATAAAGTTCATAATTTAATAGGTTAAAATGTTTCCTTGATAAGGAAGATTTAGATGTTCAAATCATCTTGGACTTAAAAATGTTTCTATAGCTTAACCTGGTTAAAGCAATAAATTGAAGCTTTATTGATAAAAGTTCAAATCTTTTTGGAAACATTAAATAATAACATAAAAAAGAATAATAATTATCTAAAAAAGTAATTAGATAGTAAAATAAATAAATTTAACATGCAATTAGTATTAGCAGGTAAATATATAGGAGCTGGAATAGCTACAATAGGATTAACAGGAGCCGGAATAGGAATAGCAATAGTATTCGCAGCTTTAATAAACGGTACATCAAGAAACCCAGGATTAAGAAATACATTATTCCCATTTGCTATATTAGGATTTGCATTATCAGAAGCAACAGGATTATTCTGTTTAATGATATCATTCTTATTATTATATGGAGTTTAATAAATATATATATATATATATATATATTTATTAATAAAATAAAATGTATAAATAAATAAATAAATAAATTAATAAATAAATAAATAAATTCTAAAGGTATATTAATTAATATAATAGTATATTAAAAAAATAAATTTTAATAAATAATTATATTTTATATTATTAAATAATACCTTTATTAATTAATTAATTAATTAATTAATTAATTAATTAATTAATTAATTAGTTGATATTAATATAAAAAATAAATGTTTTAACTTATATTATATTAAATTAAATTAAATTAAATTAAATTAAATTAAATTAAATTAAATTAAATTAAATTAATAGTTATTAATAATAATAATGTAGATTAATTAGATTTTAAATAAGTACTTATATAATATATTTTATATATGAATATA
>VNJS01002917.1:0-15826 GCA_008042575.1 Drosophila watanabei | reverse complement strand
TCCGTCTGTCCGTCTGTCCGTCTGTCCGTCTGTCCGATTATACGCGAACTAGTCCCTCAGTTTTAAAGCTATCTGAATGAAACTTTGCAGATAGTCTTCTATATACTCTCACTCGTACATAAGTCGGAACGAGCCGGATCGGTCAACTATATCATATAGCTGCCATACAACCGATCCTTAAATTTGTTGAAAAAAAATGATAACTTGACTGTTTTTTAACATATCTTGATCAACTCTCGGTTATAAGCTAAATATATTATTCTAGATTTTCGGATTTAATTTTATAAAAATCGGACTACTATATCATATAGCTGCCATAGGAACGGCCGTGAACTTTTCAGAAAAAAAATTATAGCTTTGTCAGTTTTCAACATAATTTCTTCTACTTTGAGATACTAGTATTTCATATTTTTTCAGAATTTTGTTGTAAATTTTATAAGAATCGGACGACTATATCATATAGCTGCCATACAAACGATCGGTAAGCGTGAAGAAAAATTACATTTTACTTTACATGTAAAAATGTGAAAAAACGTAAAATAAAAATAAAACTGTAAAAATTGTATGTATAAGAAAGTAGTTCATATTATAGATTATAATTTATACAATTGGAATCTGCAAGGGTATACAAACTTCGGCGCGCCGAAGTTAGCTTCCTTTCTTGTTTAAGCTAATTTTTATTTTATTTTGTATTTTTGATTTTTCCTTATTACAATTTGATAATTGTCTACAAATATTGGGGTCATGTGAGTTTATGGAAATCAAGGTTCATTTCTAAGGTAATTTTCTTCGAAAAAGATGAATTCTTATAAAATTGTTATTTTTTGCCATGAAAAACTGCCAGCCTTAGATACATATGAGTCTGCACAATTTCACATCGTGAAGAAGACCTTACCATTGCATACTTTTTGACATCTTTTTAAGGGTTATTCAAACACCAAATGATTTTTGGAGCATATTTCACATATACATTTTTATTTGCATATTTATATTACACTTATTTATATTACAATTATTTATATTAAATTTATTTTATATATTTTTCTCATTTTCTTTAATTTCCCTAACATTTACATTCTCTCTTTTAAATTTCTTACTCTTCCATAAACATGTAAAATAACATTTTCCCACAGCTAACATTTTTGGGACAAATTCCCCTTAATATGGGATATTCTCGCTTCGACTTCGAAAAAGTCTGAAAAGCTTTCGGCTTTTCACTACTCAGACCGCCCAGAAATGGCTCTCCCTCTCTCTCATTTGCATGCTTACTCTCTCGCTTTCTCGTGACCCGACTTTTTCCCACTGACCTACAACGGCTGCTCCGCTGTTAACATGGAAGAGTGCCGCCTTCGAATCCAAGTCTGGAGCTGAGTCGCGTTACGTACTTCAGCAACTGTTGTGATAGGTTGCGGGCTGCTTTTGAGCGGCTGCTCTGGACCAAGTTAATGCGAACACTGCCACCAAGTGGGCTAAGGGTCAGCCTGTTTCCGATTGCAGTAGAAATTTAATTGAAAATTAGATAAAGTGTAGGAGCTCAACAAGGTTTTTACGGCCGGCCATATGTTGTCCATAAAATGTTATACGAAAACTTTTGCATCTGTTATACTTAATTTTGGGCGATAAAGCAGTGGTCAGCGGGAACTAAACACTGAAATATCTATAGAAAACAGAAAAAATATTTTATATAAATATAAATATTTGTTTTAAAAACTTTCCTATTAACAATTTTAAATAAATATTGCTTGTGGTTTCAATTATGATGTTGTTTAGGTTGTTTTGTTTATTGTAGATTTATTTTAACAGCAGAAAATATGTTTTTATTAAAATATGTCAAGTTTTCATAAAATTATTGGGTTGTCAGAGACAGTTGTCATTATTTTAAATGAAATTGAAAATGGATTTATACGCCAATGTACGTCGGGAGATGGAATATATTTTCAAAATAATTTTTTCTCCAAAGTGGAGTTGTATATTTTAGACCAGAAATAGCTTCAGAAATTTATAGCAAAAACATTGAAGACTTTATCAAGCTATTAGAAAACATTAAACTTTTTTATTTTTTTAATTTTTAATATGCAAAGTTCACCTATCTCATTCATATGCAATGTATAAATAAGGTTTACTGACTATAAATTGCAACAATAATGTACTTGCGATGCGAAGCAACCTTCGTTTGCATACATGCTAATAATATTACTCGGAAAAACTGAAAAGCTCATTAAACACTTGCTAAATCACACTTATGCCCCATTAGAGCTCTAAATAAGCGAAAAATGGTGCAAAAACCCCGCAGAGGCGAGGCAGCAGCCACCCGGAGTCTCTGAAATCGGAGACCCGGAGACCCGGAGACCCGGAGACACTGTCCCGGACTCGGACCCGCAATCCTCCCGAACCCAATTCGAGTCCCACGGCGACCAGACTAGACCAGAACTTTGAACCCAACAAATAACCCGCGGCGCGGCAGCGCTGGCAAATGGAAATGAGGCGGAGGAGGGGGCGGGTGGCTTAATGCCAAGGCTGACAAACTAGCTCGGCTACTTTAACCCCTGCTGACCAATAAAGCCGCTTGCGTGATGTACAACAACAATGAAAAAGTTTATCCGGCAACACATGTTCGGGAGCGAGAGAGATGGGATGCTGGAGGAGGCTGGAATAAAATTAAGCACATTAAAAAATGCTTCGCAAATTTATAAATCTCCGGCAGAGATAAAATGCTCGATTAAGAGGGAGTTGGGCGCAGCACAGAGTAGATTGACCAAAAAAAGGTCAACGACGAGGCAGGGGTTGCTGAAAAATGAGCCAGTACAAAGGTTTATGGCCTGCGCCCCGACCCCAATCCCAGATGCACATATTAGATTAGCTCCAACCAACTCGGAGTGAAATCTGCGCAATTACGATTTTTTAGTTTCGAATTCAAGGGGGGGCCCGACCTTCCTCTCGAAATACCTAACATAGCTGTGGCCTCTCCGACCGAGACCATTTTCCCGCAAACACACACGAGAGTACAAATGTATTCGTTTGTATATGGATGTGTGTATAAATGTAATACAACTTGATTAAAGACTTCATTAAACTTTTGTTGTTGTTCATAGTTCGGTTGAGGTATATCCTTTGGCAGGTCCTTAATCACCAAACAGAGAGTGGGGATGGAGGAAAACATAGATATATTGTTATTGTTTCGATATTTGACGGGTAGAACGATATATAAATCGATCATTTTAAAAATTAAGAAATTAATTAAAATTCAAATTAAATAAGGTATTGTTTGGATATTCCAAATATTCAATGCACTAAACTTTTTTATATTGTCGATATATAATTAAGTAGATCGATACATAAATTAATGTTTACAATTTTGAAAATTATGGAATTTATATAAATTCAAATTAAATGCGCCTTTGTTTTGATATTCCATATTCGATACAATATTGAGTAGATCAATATATAAATTAATTATTTCATTTTGAGAATTAGGAAATTTATTTAAATTCAAATTAGTTGCTGCATTATTTCGATATTCCAAATTTCGATACAAATAACTTAACTATATTTTTGATATAATATTAAGCTTTATATTTTTATCGATATATCTTATTGTTCTTTTTATATCGACAGAACATTAAGTTATAATAATATTTTTTTTCTTTTAACATTTTAAAAGGCGTTAAAACTTACATACATATTTATATGCATTATCTTCTGGCTTAAAACTATTCGGAATATATAGTCTAAAATTTAATAAAAAAGATTTTAACAGAAAAATTTGTATATATAGAGACTCTTTGTACAATATTAATCTTCACTTTACTTCTACTTATTATGTAAAACTTAATACCAAACAGAACTCAAACATTTTTAAGCAAGTAAACTTCATTATTGATCCAAGCATTTTCCAGGAAGTTTAAAAATAAAGTGTCACCCGAAAAAAAAGAAAAAAAAGAATACCTCAGTCAGAGGAAAATCCCGCCACCAATCACTCAAGAATCATCCGAAAGAAAATGAAATCGTTGCCTCACCACCGGAAGGAAACGCGCGGCGGAAAATCGTATTGCCTGCCTACCCACATCAGCCGAGGGCCCTTCATCTCCCCTGTGCACACAAATTACGCGTAATAATTTTATTTGCATGTTTTATTTAATTTTTCATGCCACTCTGATTACAAAATTGAATTGGCAGCTTAGTTTTATGCGCGCAGAGCTACTTGAAGGAAGGCAGGTGGTCCTGGTGGTCCGCCACCCAAGGCCAGGTGGCTCCCACTCTCCCACTCTGTTGTCATACAATTAGCAGGGTCGGATGGATATACAAGGCTATCCAACTCCGAGCCGGGATCCGCCGAGTTTCTAATGATGTTCGTCCGAAAATTTCCTCTGGCCTCGTCTTCAGTTTCATTTGCTTTGACGTCGACATCGTTTCATTTTACTGATTTTGTTTATTGTTGTTGCTACTGCTGATTCTGCTGCCGATTTTGTTGTTTTTCTGCCCTTCGCCAGTCACCCGAAATTTCATGCTGAATCATTACCAAGGAGAAATTTGTGGGTGGAGCTGGGAGCCGGCAACTTAAATGCGCTTAAAATTAAATCTGATTTCATGAATATTGATTGATTGCTTTTACCTTGAATGAAAATCCGCTTCTGTGCTACTTTTTCTTCGTGCCTTCGTCGCTCGTCCTCCGTCTGCGCTTCCTCCACTTGGCATCCATCTTTACCTGGCCGCACATCCTGTTCCTGGTCTTCTATCTCTGTATTGTTTGGCCTGAATTTTTCATTCCCCGACATCTTTCCTTTTTCGGTAAGTTAAATTAATGAGCTCGAGATGTTGCTGCCCCGCAGCAGCTCCGGCTTTCGTGCTTTTTTCCTCCGCAGGCATTATGCAAAATAATTTGACCAAAAATAAGTTGATTTAATTGAGTGTGAGGGCGACTTATATATTAAATGATTTTCGGGTAATTTGGGGTGGAACTTGAGGTGAAATCAATAAGATTACGATTCTCGGAAGCTCTCTCTCTCGGCGTAAATCGCTTTAATTAAGGTTTGAAATTTAATTTAGTTTAAAGGGATATCGTAGGTGTCTTTTGGAGACACTTTAAGCAGGGGAAAGTAAAGACCGCCTGGCTATTTCCCCAAATCAGCACCAGACAGTCGAAGAAATTGGAAAATAAAAGAAAAACTTGTTACCGAAAAACCAAAAGAAAACAAAACAACGGCGGAAACGAATTTCCTGTGTTAAAAAAACAATAATAAAAACACAGGAAGGACGAACCACAAACAGACAGGGAAACACATGCAAACAAGCTTAGAAGGAGACAGGCCGGCGAGGAGGAATGACAAATACTCGTTGAAGGGAAACAGCTGGAAAACGCACTCGGAAGAAGGTCTTGTGCCTTCACTTGTTTTCCCTTTTCCTTATTCTTTTCCTTTCTTCTTACTTTTCTTTTTCTTATATTAAAATTTGATTTCTTTCGGCTCCAGCAGCTGGCATTGCCTCGACGGACTCGGCAGCGGGCGAGGTAAAAAATATTTTAGTTGTCTGTTGAAATCAAATTTTCTCTTTTTTATTTTTTGTTAGCACAGATTTGTGTCCTTTATTTTGGTTGCCTCGCGTCCCGGCTGTGTTTGTTGCTGCTGTCAGTTTCAGTTCCGCTTTTGGGGGACGCCAACTTTTGACTTCCTGTCAATGGTGACAGCTGCGGCGGTCTAGTGTCCTCAGTGGCCCTCTCCTAGGACCTTTTCCGCATTTTTCCCCAATTCGAACTTTAAGATTCTGTCTCCTGGGGTTCACCACTTCAAAGTTGATTAATTTCTTGCCACCAGCAGTGTGAGGTATAAAAATGATTCAGTACAAGAATAATTTATTTGTATCTATTTAAAGTTCTTTTTGTGGTTTATCGCTGTATATTTGTTTGAAAATCATAGTTATGTTTTCTCTATGTAAGGTCAAACATATTTGGCCTTCAGAAGGAATCATTAAAGTGAGCAGGTCATACCTTTGAGCACCAAATGCAGCCCTGCTTCTGGTTTTTGTGCCACCCCACCGAACAGGCTTTCTAAGGAACCTTCGTTAACCCAGATTATGCTTTTCTATGGAAAGCGTACTGAAAGCGAGAGTTTGAAGTGTGGACCAGTCGGATGTGGAATAAAAAAGAGAGCCCCGAAAGAAAGGAGAGGACCATGCATGTTGGCCACAAAAGTGAAGAATTCTTTATGAAAACGAATGCAATTTGCATTGTTAGAGATGGAGAAAAATAATAATTTCCCAGGCGAGAAGTTCCTCATCCATTTATTTTAAAGTAAACTTATAAATCTTTGTTGGGAACTTTTCGAATGAGACACCTAAAAGTTGGCAAAGAAATCTGCCAATTACTGATCTTAAAAACATAAGCAAGCACTATAGAAATATATATTAAAATATAAAATCAAGTCGGTAGTTTGTTAGTTAGTGCCTTTGTGCATACAATTTGTTTTCAAGTTTCGTTCGATTTTTTCCCTGCTCTTGTTTGTGCCGGCAAAAATACAATTTCCGTGCTAAGTTGAAAAACAAACAAAATTCTCTCGACTGCCAATTTTTAACGTTCTGGCAGACTTAACCCAAAGAAGCGAGTTTTCTATCCTTCACCATCTCTCTTGCTCCTGTTTTCTCAGCGACCCTTGTAGCTGGAGCAAAAGTAAATTTCCACTTGCAGTCAATAATCAACTAAGCATAAAATAGTATTTGAACTATTGAAGCAGCAAAAATGTTCTGCTGCTCGTCCTCGATTCCACAGAAGAAGAAATATGAGGAAGCAAAATGGGAATCCGCTTTAACTTGAGCATGGAGTCTGGCCAAAGTCGAAGAATCAAAAAGTTTTTTTTATATTTTATTTTTGTTTCTCTTTTTTTTTACTTCGTCTATGCGAAGCCGGTAATACTTCTTGAAATTCTGCACATGCTCGCACTCAATTTAAGTTAAATTATTTTCCTGGCAAATTTCTATTTGCTACGCATCCTCGCAGGTGTACGAGAAAAATAATCGGCCAAGCTGACTGGGAGAAATGGCCGGGGGAGAAAAAAAAGGTAAGTCGAATGAGCCAAGAATGGGGAAATTTGGTGTGGGAAAAGCTGACCTGTAGGCAAAAGATTTCTAGCTAATTTGCGGCAATAACATCAAAGCTGCTTTTTGGCCTTTTTCGCTACCCTTTTTTTCATCCGTCCTCCCATCATCCAATTGGCCTTTTATGGTTTTTTCCTCCCTTTCTGGCCGCATTGGGTCGATGGTGTTTCGGGCACATCCGTTCGTTAAATGTTGCGTTAAACATGTTTGGGCCCACTCCTGGCTAGACAGCTTTAAAGCAGCTTAATTTTAAAAGGTCCAAAGCTGGAATGTGCACCCGTATTAGCCGTATTAGGTAACAGAATAACAGAAAATTATTATATATATATTTTTAAATTCAAGTTTAAATACATTTTATAGGTTGTATTTAATGGAAGATACGAACATTGCATAAAACTCTAAACTGTAGTTGTACCTTGAATTATAAATAAATAAATACGGTTTTGTTAAAGTCATCATAAGATTTTAAAGGAATTAATAATTTTAAAAGAATTTAGTTAAATAATCCCACAGTCAAATAAGATTCTAGAGAATCAATTTTCTATAATTAAGATAATTTTA
The DNA here is from genome assembly GCA_008042575.1 of Drosophila watanabei. Classification (NCBI taxonomy): domain Eukaryota; kingdom Metazoa; phylum Arthropoda; class Insecta; order Diptera; family Drosophilidae; genus Drosophila; species Drosophila watanabei. The sequence goes on along the minus strand of VNJS01002917.1, from coordinate 8,179 downwards.
AAATAAAATGCACAAACACAGCTGGCTACAAAAGAATAAATGAAATCAAATTAGTTTTTATTTTAATTTTATACTTACACTTCATTATACTTTTGTTTAAGGCAAAACTTACTTACTTAAGTACAGCAAAAAAAAAAAAATAAATAAATAATAAAATACTTTGAACATTTTGTTGCAAATTTAAATACAACAAATATTGTACAAATATTAATTTTAATATTTTAGAAGCCCCACTCCCTGATATCCCCTATACAGCGGGTCTTGGATGACCCTTAAAAAAGGACACATATCTCCTATAGACATAGACCAACAAAATTTTAATTATACACAACTTTTAGTCGAAATGGAAATTCGTTAGCGAAAACTGTGAGAGCTGGCTAAAACGAAATAAAATCATCAACAAAAGCATAATTCAATTTTACGGCCCGCTGAACCCTCTAATGAATTATCACACAGGGTTCGATAGGACACGGCCATAGACGTTTACAACTTTATATGCACAGAGATATATGTGCGGATAGTTAGATGGGTCCCGGAAATCGCAAATCGTTTCGCTCTTTTTATTGCATTTCCATTACATTTCATTGCATTTCGGATTTTGTATGTGTGTGCAATTTCGAATGCAGTTTGCGCGTACTCGATGGCCGTGCCCTTTTTGCGCTTATTTTGAGTTCGCTGTTTCAGTCGGCAGCTTGTTTTTCATCCAGTTAATGAGCAATTAGAATGCCAGACAGTGGAAATATTTGCGAAATTTGATGAAAAAACGGGACTCGTCACAAATGGCAAACTTCTGTGGTTAAACAAAGAAAAAAATAAACCGAAACAAGCTAAAAAGCATATGCCGGGAATTTTTTTTAGACAGACGCCATATGTCTATAAATTCTTTTGGGTGCGGTGCATACTTTTGAAATAAAGAAGCCACACATTTTGGAGTGTAATAAGAAAAAAGATTTATTTAGATGGATAAAAAAGGAACAGCATACAAAAAATTCAACTTGTTTTTTAATTTTACATGTTGGAAACTCTGGAAAGAAACACAGATGGAATTTATTAAAAAGCAGCAAATGGAAAAGTAACCTTAACTCGTGGAAGTTTTTTAAGAACTTAAACATCTACCTTAGAGCACATTCCTCTTAAAAATATATATTCTAATACATCAGGTAAGACTTGTTAAGGCCGCGAGAATCGGTTTCCATTAAGTTGAATCAGGGAGCATTGGTTTCCAACTCTATAAATCTAGCCAAGCGCATTACTCACCAATTGGTTAGCCACAGACCCACAAATAACGGCGAAGACAGTATTTATAACAACCAGTGCTAATGGCACCCCAGAGGGAGCCCCGGCTGTGTCCATGAAAACATTTTTGTTTACCTCTCTGCCGATGGCAACAGGAAGCCAAGTGGGGCAGCCTCAAGTCCGCAAAGCTGCGACTCGACTGGACTTCGGACTCGATTCAATTGGGTTCTGGCCGGACACAGTAACAGATACAGAGACGCGAACACAGGGACTGAGCCAGAGCCAGATCCTGATCCAGACCAGGAGCAAGAGCTGAAGGCGGGGGAAAAACTCGTTTGCAGCTGTAGCGATTTAGGGGATTTTCACGTTAAGCGTTGGCTGTCAGCGATTGGCATGCGGCTTACAGGTGGTCCGCCCCTCCCTGGGTTGGATTCTGTTCTAGGTCCGGTTCCGGTCCTGGTTTATGGGCTTAGGCGGCAAATGGCTGTAACTAAATGAATGCTTCGGGTCCAGGCGGAAGTATATATATATGGCCAATTGATGGATATGACGATTATATTGCGATATGCAGGGGTAAACAGCGTGATAGAGCTCTGCGGATTTAACAAGTCATTCAATAGTTTGTTAAATTAATAAAGTTCCTAATTTTATCAGAAGTTTTTAACAAAAAACATTGAAACTTAATAAAAAAAAAAATTAGTTGAATTGGAAGTTCGACTTTCTTTTTTAGAAGTTTGTTTTGTAACTTTCTTTTGACTAAGGAATGCATTTAATTAGTTAAGCTTTAATAAAGGTTATACTCAACTTATTTCAAAAGCAAAGCGAGTTTTATAATTCTCTTTAGCTTGAAATTCGATGCGAATACTTTTGGATGGTCTATGGATTTTTTTATAAGAACTTTCAATTATTTTTTGGTTTTAAGGAGTATGGGATGAGGAGTTTTAGCCTTGAGTAAAATTTTTTAATATTATTATAAACTAAAAATGTTTATGTAATTTTAATTCTATCTAGAATAACAATTTCAACATTTTTTTTATGTTTCAAGCTAACTTCGGTTTTAAAATGGTATTCTTAATAATATTTGATTTAAAGGCACGCTTTATAGTACTTCCAGAGGTATCACGGTCGCCATGCACAGACTGCTCTTAAAATATTCGTTAAGTTGATTTATATTATTATGTAACTTAAAATATTATTGTAATTTAAATTTTATTTAAAATAACTTTAAAATTTCGGTTTTAAAAAATGAATAAAATAATCAATTATTACTGTTAAAACTTCTCATTTCATCTTTCTTCATTCTTTTAATTTTAATAAGATATTCTCAATAATATTAAATTTTAAGACACGCTTTATAGTACTTCCAGGGGTATCACGGTCGCCATGCACAGACTGCTGGTTTTATATTCGGTTGCCCAACAACAATCAACTAAGAATGGCTTAAAGGGTTTATCAGCGCAAACTCATCTCCGTTTCGGTTCATTCGGAATATTGAATACGGCCGCCTCGAGGGTGCAAAATGTCAATCAATTTTGTCGTTAAAAATGAACAGCGCAGAAAGCCAGAGTGGTGAAAAAAATGATATACAATCTATTATATATTGTGGAAAAGTCGAACAAAATGCCAACTGACCTTCAGTCAAATGTTAACCCTTTCGCAAATTTGCATATAAAGAGGCTGGGAGCTGAGAGGGCGGGGCGGCCAGGCAGGCTGTTAAAAGACGCTTTATGTTGTCAGGAAAATGTGAAGAGGAAAATTCTTTATCCCGATTGTCATCTGGTGGCCATTGACTTGGGTGTGGCGTGCGTTTGTTTGTTTGTATATGGGGCCTACACACATTTATCAAGCATTATCTGCTGCGCCCCGTCTCCCTTTTACTTTCTTTATTTATATTTATTTTTCCCTCTGCGGCTTCTCAGGAGATAACAGCTGCACTCAATTTGCATAACACACGCTTCGGGTGGTAAAAAAAACGTGTGAAAGCGAAAATGTTCAAATTTATACACTCGAATATGCGACGAATTTCGCACTCGGATGTGTGTATGTCTACACATAGCAATATAAATTATGAAACTTTTTTGAAAATCAGTTTGTGAACTTGTCACAGGTTATCTATACATCGGATTTATATTCTTTACCAACCTGTCATTGTCAGCGCGATGAAAGAAATTTACATAAAGTTTGCGAAACTGCGTTTCCACGGGAAGGGTGATTGTTGATGGAAAATTAATAAAGAATCCTGATGGAAACATGGATCGAGACTCTTAGAACGAAAAATAATATATACTTAATATACTCATTACTTCCACGATTAATATATAGATATCACATATGAACATATTTTAAAAGATGTTTTATAGCAGCACTCTAATTTTCTATAGTTATCTTCAACCAGATGAAAGTAACTTTTAAGGATCTGTGAACATAGTTGTGAATAAAGTTTTTCCTCATTGATTTTGGCAGTGAATTTAATTTTGTTGTGGTCCCCACAAGCCTAAAGTTTTCCTTTATCTTATGCCAGTTGTATAGGTTTCTGGGCAAGAGTATCTTATTGACATAAAAGTTTGCCATTTGCCGGACTGAACGAATCCCCGGGATCGGCTGGCTTCGCCTCTGTTGGACTTATATACCACGAATTTGTTGCGGCTACAAATTACAAATTGATTATACGTTCAACAAATGTGTTAATGTGGCATTGTTGGCAAACTTTTCCGACCGGCGTGGAAGGATGGAACTCTCCGCTGACCATAATATATTACAACAAAACTCGGACACACGCGTACACACAAGAGAGTGATATGTCTGCAGGATGGAAAAGTTTTTCCTTTTTTCGGGCTTTGGCCAGTTGCAAGTTTTTCAAAACAGTGAAAACACTGAAAACTCAGATACACAGTCACAAACACACCATCGCCCACAACAAGGCAGCAGCCACGTAGATAACTCGCTGACAAGCGCAAAACTTTTTCTTGGAGCCAACAATTTATTATGACCAAAGCCGAAGGTCAGAGCAGTTAAAATTTAAGTTGCCGTTTCTGATTTCGGATGCCTCGTGTTCGTGGAAAAAATATAGTTGATTACATTTGCAAAATGTATGCGCTTTGTATATATAAATATTTAATGTGTTCTGCTTTGATTGCCCTCTGACTGATCTAATGAATAATTTCGCTAGTGAAATGCGTCAGCAAATATGAAAATAGGTTTAAAGGATTTTAAGCATTTTGAGTTGGTTAAAAATTATACATTGCATTATCTTTATTTATCCTTTAAGCTATTTAACCATTTAAATACGGATTTTCGACTGCTATCTGGCCATAATTTTAGTGCTCAAATGCGTCCCTTTATTCCTTTGCATGCAGGACTCCTTCCCCTTATATTAACCACAAAATGCAACCGCAACAACAACTGGGAGGTCCGGATGCTAACGTAAGCTAAGCCAACTAAATCAAGGCAACACCTCATTGAGCTTTAACCACCATGACCTCCTCCGGGCCAATGTTGCATGAGCCATTAACGCACCGCATTTGGTTGTGGCGCCTTTTAAGGACCAAAGACGATAATGTGGGGCGAAGGCCACTTAAAAATTTAATATGTAACGGGCCAATTGTTTTGCCTTAAGTGGGCCCAAAGGAGGAAAATTCGGGGAAATCAAACAAGCGTTTGGATTGCATTTCACTCTACAGGAGCGAATCTTGATGGCGACATCGCGTCCGTGGCTCAAGAATTTATTTCACCGTCCTTATTTGCCAACCAAAAATGCAGACGCCAGAAGTCGTCGGCTGTCTGAGCCACTCCATACCCAAACCCGAATGATGGATGCTGGAGATGTTGGATTTTGTCAGTGGATTCGGCATCAGCTTCAAAAATGTCCCGAATGACGACTACAACGACGACGACAAATAAGCCAGGCAACATTTTAGCAAATTAGTTTTCCGCAGATAAGCCGGAAACGTCGAGGCAGAACAAGCTTGATCCGTGGCTCTTGCTGAACATTTTTTCCGATTGCGGAAGATGCTTTATCTAAACGCTCGAGTCCCGGAGCTGTTGTTTTCATAAATAATGACGGTCAATGTATATTTTTGTGCTCTCTTCGTTCTTATATTTCCTTAGATGCATGCAGTCGAATATGCTTATCAAAGCAGCGGCATCAATTGCATTTTATTATTCCTTTTTAAATTTCAAAACTTCCTTTTTAAATTAAACTTTATAAGGACAAGCCAAGAAATGCTAATACTTGGGAGGAACATCTAGCAGGTTCCCACATCTTAAAATTAAGATATCAAAATGAAAATAAATGGCAATCTGACAATTACCTACTTCAATATCTTAATAAATCTAACAAAAATGTTTGTTAAGTCCGTTAATTAGTATATCACATTAATGTATAATGTTTATTATAATATTAAATAACCTAACATTGAAAGAAAATTGGTTAAACTAAGAAATAAATAAATAAAAAAATATATCAATGCTTTTTGCGAATAATGTTTTTTGAATCCTTATTTATTGGTGAATAAAAATAAAAATATGTAATACACATACTATAGAAAATTTCTTTGTTTTTATTAGATATTCTGTAAAATATTTGAATTTCAGCTTAATGAGGTGCCTTACGGTTGCCGAGGCTATTAGTAGTCAAGGGATCCATGTGGAACTGAAAGCATAATCAGTTAATTTAGGGACTTCGACAAGAACGACTTGAAACTTACATTTCCTTAGTTTTCACAGGGAAGAATATTTTTTTGACTTTTGTATCTGGCCTCTGGGAATTCGAATATCAATATTTTGGAAAGTAAAATAGTGGCCCTAATTGTGAACTACTTTGAGGGCGGTTCTGAAAGAATTGCTAAATGAATTATAGCCTCAAGCAATCGTGACATGCATTTACTTACATTTTGCTGTATGATCTGTTGGTCTTGTTGCTCGACTTGGGGCCAAAGAACTGGCATCGGTCCTTCTCGCGGTCGGCTATAAATACCCTTTAAGTACAATATCGTATATGATTTCCGACATTAATGACGAATAAAAAATTAATCTTTGCTGCAGATTCCCTGGGTAGTCTTGCTGATCCTGGGGCATAAGATTTGTCTGCGATCCCAAACGCGTATTCATATTTTTCCCATTCAAGTATTACAAATTCCTTAAAGGTTAATAACATTAATAACGTGTTTTAACTTACATTTTGCAACGGATTCCGTGAGTTGTCTTGCTGCGGGTATTGAGGGATAGGATTTGTCTGCAATCGTATATTTGTATTCATGTTGTTTTCCTTTAAGTATTGAAAAAATAATTAATGGCTTTCTCCATTAATAAAATATTTTAACTTACATGTTGCTGCAGATTCCGTGTGTTGTCTTGTTGCTGGTCCTGGGGCCTACGATTTGACTGCGATACCAAAAGCGTATTTATATTATTTTCAAATTCCTTAATGGTTAATAATTAAAAACTTATTTTTACTTACATTTTGCAACGGATTCCGTGAGTTGTCTTGCTGCGGGCTTTGAGGGCTACGATTTGTCTGCAATCGTATATTCGTATTCATGTTGTTTCCCTTTAAGTATTGCAAAAATAATTTATGGCTTTTAGCATTAATAAAATATTTTAACTTGCTTGTTGCTGCAGAATCCGTGTGTTGTCTTGTTGCTGGTCCTGGGGCCTACGATTTGTCTGCGATCCAAAACGCGTATTTAAAGTATTAAGTATTACAAATTCCTTAATGGCTAATGACATTAATAACGTGTTTTAACTTACATTTTGCAACGGATTCCGTGAGTTGTCTTGCTGCGGGCTTTGAGGGCTACGATTTGTCTGCGATCGTATATTCGTATTCATGTTGTTTTCCTTTAAGTATTGCAAAAATAATTTTAATAATTTTAATATTAATAAAATATTTTAACTTACATGTTGCTGCAGAATTCGTGAGTTGTCTTGCTGCTGGTCCTGGGGCCTACGATTTGTCTGCGATCCCAAAAACGTTTTTATTTTATTAACAATTCCTTAATGGTTAATAAAATTAAAAACTTATTTTAACTTACATTTTGCAACGGATTCCGTGAGTTGTCTTGCTGCGGGCTTTGAGGGCTACGATTTGTCTGCGATCGTATATTCGTATTCATGTTGTTTTCCTTTAAGTATTGCAAAAATAATTTTAATAATTTTAATATTAATAAAATATTTTAACTTACATGTTGCTGCAGAATTCGTGAGTTGTCTTGCTGCTGGTCCTGGGGCCTACGATTTGTCTGCGATCCCAAAAACGTTTTTATTTTATTAACAATTCCTTAATGGTTAATAAAATTTAAAACTTATTTTAACTTACATTTTGCAACGGATTCCGTGAGTTGTCTTGCTGCGGGCTTTGAGGGCTACGATTTGTCTGCGATCGTATATTCGTATTCATGTTGTTTTCCTTTAAGTATTGCAAAAATAATTTTAATAATTTTAATATTAATAAAATATTTTAACTTACATGTTGCTGCAGAATTCGTGAGTTGTCTTGCTGCTGGTCCTGGGGCCTACGATTTGTCTGCGATCCCAAAAACGTTTTTATTTTATTAACAATTCCTTAATGGTTAATAAAATTTAAAACTTATTTTAACTTACATTTTGCAACGGATTCCGTGAGTTGTCTTGCTGCGGGCTTTGAGGGCTACGATTTGTCTGCGATCGTATATTCGTATTCATGTTGTTTTCCTTTAAGTATTGCAAAAATAATTTTAATAATTTTAATATTAATAAAATATTTTAACTTACATGTTGCTGCAGAATTCGTGAGTTGTCTTGCTGCTGGTCCTGGGGCCTACGATTTGTCTGCGATCCCAAAAACGTTTTTATTTTATTAACAATTCCTTAATGGTTAATAAAATTTAAAACTTATTTTAACTTACATTTTGCAACGGATTCCGTGAGTTGTCTTGCTGCGGGCTTTGAGGGCTACGATTTGTCT
>VNJS01002913.1:0-32832 GCA_008042575.1 Drosophila watanabei | reverse complement strand
CCGCCACACCTGCCCCACATACTCACCCGCCATATATCTACCTATCCTGTCCTATATCCCCCAAATATCCCTGCCCCCACTTAGTCGTTTCTCTAGATTGTAAGCCGAAGACTTCCAGACTATTTATTATGTAAGCAGCCGTAAGACTAGCCCGTAAGCCGAGTTTATTCAAGCAAACAAAACAAAAAGAAAGAAAAAAACATGAAAAAATAAAACAACAAGATTTTATAACCCATAAGATATGAGAGTATTTATTCAAGCCAAGGATTATAAAGAAAATAAACATTTCTAATCTTTTTGTGAATAATAATCAACGATGCGTATGAAAGGTATCATAGTACTTTATTTAAAAATTAAAACTTGTTTGAATTTTACAATTTGTTTACCTTTTCGCTCGAACAAAATATGTATTGCTAAATTAAATATTTCTTAGCCTTACCTCAAGTTAAAGCAAATTAATTCAATAACAAGAAAGGAAACTTTTGCAATTGCAATTGGATTAATTATAATCTAAGCCTATCGAAGTAATATGAATTACTTTCATATTCATTATATTTTGACAGTTTTCATTTTTTTACCATTTTTTACACGTAAAGTAAAACGTAATTCGTCCACATTTACAGATCGTTTCTATAGCAGCTATATGATATAGTCATCCAATTTTTATAAAATTAAATCCAAAATTCGGATATAATATATAAAGCTCATAACCAAGAGTAAATCAATATATGTTAAAAAACAGTAAAGTTACGATTTGTTTTCAGCATATGTTAAAAAACAGTAAAGTTACGATTTGTTTTCTACAACTTTACGGATCGTTTTTATAGCTATATGATATAGTTGTCCGATTTAAGTAAGAGTATAAAGAAGACTCTCTGCAAAGCTTCATGCCTCCTTCACTGCGTTACAAACTGACGGAAGCTGACTGAAGTTATAACACCCTGAAAGGGTATAAAAATAGGGACATTTTATTCAAGAATCTATTGTCTTACCTAACTTAAAAGAGTAAACATAACTAAAGATTCTTTATATTATTTTTCAATGGAATGGAAAAATACTTTCAGCGCAAATAATGAGGTATAATGTAATAAATAACCTGTTATTATTATATGTGTATTTAATTCTAATAAGTTTCACAAGCGGAATTATAAATTTATAAATTCCTAAATTATTAACCAATTAGACAAAGGTTATATTGGCTTTTCCTTTAGTTTCACTTACATATCTTTTACTCGAAAACTAACCCTTATTTTAAAAAATATAGACATTATCATAAAATCAATTATATTAGCCCTAGAATCATGTACGGCAATATCGCTCCATAGCTCCACATAAAAGTAAAAGAAAATAACATACTGCTAAAAAATATAAAACCTCGTAGGCTGTTGTTATACCAATCTGTACCAATGCAGCACTTGACTATCATTTCCCCTTACCAAATTCATTAACCATTAACCAAAAGAAAACATAAAACCGTTAAATGAGCCCCGAAACCATCTTCGGCAATGTCAAGAGTCGACTCCACTGCACTCGGCGGCAGCTTTTACTGGCTCCATTTTCCAGTCCAGTGGAAAACCCGAGGAAAGCTCACGCGAAGGAAAGCTCATGCGAAGCACGGCTCGGCTGCTTGGGCACTCGGCAAAGGTAGGCGCTTCGGCGGAGGTTCACAGTTCAGCTCGAGCAGCCGCCGCCGCAGCTTCGTCCGGGCGGAAGTTGGTTGGTGCAAGCGGAAACGGAAACGGAAGCGCAGGCGGAAGTGCAGAGAGTCCCGAGCGGCGCTCCGTGCAAACTGTTGCGTTGCTGCGACCAACTGGTCGTCGCCGTCGCTGTCGCTGTGGTCCTCGTTGTCGGTGTTTGTTTTAGTGGCATTTAGTTGGCGGCGAACAATTAGCAAAGTTGCCACAGCAGACCGAATTATCCGACAAATTTAATGAAAATGGTAAACATTAAACATTGAAGGCGGCACGCGGAGTGAAAGTGTAAGTGAGAGTGTGCTTTGTGCGTGTGCTGGGTGCTGTGTGCGGTGTGGTGTGTGTGCCTGGCACTTTGTAAGCTGCGATTTGACATGTTGATTTATGCGCTGCTCTCACTCTGCCCCCCCAAACGGCAATTGCCCCCCTCCCCGGGGTGGGATTACCCCGGGCTGGGATTACTCGGGTCCTGTACCCTGCCCTGCCCTGCCCTGCCCCGGCACTTGTTGCGCGCTCAGGACATTCGCTTAATTGCTAATCCTCGCGCCCAGACGCGTCTAATTACACGTAAGTTTGCGCCGTTTCTGTCCTGCCAAAGGACATCATCACTTGGCCACAGCCCCGGCGGGCGTTTAAAGTGCAAATTGGTCTGGCTTTGGGGGTGTCCTGAAAAGCGGAGGTCACTTAATATGCCATCAACATGAGATTTGCACAAATGGCCCCGGCCTCAAGAATTATGTGTTGCAATAAAATCGATGCGGCCGGAGGTGGGCGCCTCAAGTGGCGGCTAATGACCAACTTGCGACGTGACTTCGGCCAGGATTTGTAATTTGCGAACTGGCCGTCGCCGCCGCCCCCGCACACACACACACACACAAACACAGACAGGACGACTCGTACACACACACATACAGTCTTTGATCTTAAGTGTTTTATGGACTTTCCTTGTTTGCCCCGCACACACACACGCCACAGTTTATTTTTACAGGCAGCGTGTCTCTCTTGGTGTAACGAGACAGGGGGAGAGGGGAGATGGGAGCAGGGTCCATAAAGTAGCCCCCACTGCGAGAGGGCTACATTAGGGGCAGGGATAGTGGGCGGTGTTAAGTATGCGTTTAACGGGTGCGGGCTTAATTACAGGCAAAGTTTACCCAAAGGGTTGCCGCTGTCCGAGTTGCCCCGAAACAGCATTGTGACTTATGACGGCGGCCTGCAACTTAATGACGGTCCGTGCAGGAAGAGTCATTACTCTCTGGCCGCGACGATGATGGCGGAAAAGCCCACGCAGACGGAGAACGGAAAACGGAAAGGGAAAGCCGAGGCAAAAGCGTGAGCAAAGGGCGGAAAAGGTGCCAGATTGGAGCTCAGGTTGGGAATATATGCAAATGCAGGCCACACATCGTTCAGAGTCCATGCATAACTTACAAGCCACAATCTGTTTAAAGTTGGGACAGGCCAAGACAGGAGGGGACGGCACAGGACGACCCAGGACATCCCAGGACATATCATCAATAATTCAATCCCCAACGACGACGACGACTGATTGGGTTCGCATTTCGTTCATAATCCATAAATCTGTGGCAATTATTATCTTACACAAGCTTACCTTTTCTCCGGCCAGCAAGAAGGACAATAAGCTGTCCGGGCTCCCATCTTCCAGGACCCTCGACAGCTCCTCGTTGGCCTTTATGCATACACAAAACCGTAGCAAAGGGAAAGAAAACCCAGCATTTGAATGCGTCCGAAAAGGAACGTGGAATGGCAATGCGAATGCGAATGGCTCGGATTTTGCTATTGATTTGTTGTCTGCAGATTTTCGCAAAGCCAAAAGAGAGAGGTAGAGAGGCAGAGAGCGAGGGAGGACAGGTGAGCCCTGGACCCCGAGCCACTTCCACATCAACATTTTGTTATCAAACGGAGCCCCAAAGTCCCCATTCCATCCATCGATTCGTTGCGGTGGCAACACGCCATTATATTACGTGAAAATGCAAAATACGGCAGGAAAAAAGCAGAGGGGAAATCCAGGTGAAATCGGGGAGAAATGCGGAAAATGGGAAATGCGGAATGCGAAACGAAAAGGTAGCAGCAGCGGCAGAAACAACAAGTTGACAAACACTTGAATCAATCACTCGAATAATTGATGCCTTGTAAGTGGTATTTACCGAAAGATTCCCCCGAAGATTCGAGGGCTTAAATTGAAAACTTTTAAGCGGACAACTTTGGAGCTCATTAATATGCAAAAGGAACTTTAGCCAAACTCAAACAATCAACAGACGATTGGAAATTTATGAAAATTATGGAGATTTTTCGGACAGCAAGTTAAACAAAAGGAATGTTGCACTGCCTTTTTAGGGGGTAACTTGAACGCCAACTAGGTTTTTAAATTAATAATAAAGTAGCTTGGAAAATCATAAGGAAGCTAACTTGTCTCTAAGGGAGTCTGGTTTATAGAACAGAGCTTTAAGGGGATACTTCAGACATCTAAAAGTGCTCGAAGGACCAAATTCCATGTAAATTGGTTCTTTTTGATACAATCTTATAGTTTAAAGCATAGCTTCAATTCACAATTTATTCACTCACGAATTAATTCAATTAAAGCTAACTTACCACTTAATAAATCAACTTATACAGTTCCCCAAATTCCATCAACGCAACCTTACGTCTAATGAATACATTCACGGTTCCCATTTGATGAGAACCCCAGTCGTTACACCAAATTATCGCAACATTTGTAGTCGCCGCTTCACGCAACTGTGACTCACTCTCATTCGCATTTCATGAAATTCGACTCAAGGACATTCGACTGTATTAGGTTGCAGGACCAACACAGCAACAGGAGTAGGAGCAGGAGCAGGAGCAGCAGCAACAGCAGCAACAACTAGCAAACAAACAGACAAATAATAGCAGCAACAGGTCACAGGTAACAGGTAACAGGTAAATGAGCAGGTATGCTGCTGCGGCCATTATTCCGCACTATTTGCTTTGCCGTATGGACACGTACTTGCGTTCACGGATGTGCGTGGCTGCGCTCCGGCTCCGGCTATTTGTACCCGTAGATACATACGTATGAACGTAGATACGTAGATAGCCGTAGATAGATAATAATGGCCCAGGGGTCAGAGTCGCACATACGTGAGCCATGGATAGAGTGAGAGTGTGTTTGTGCGGCAACTTGAAGCGGCCACGTGTCCAGGGAAAACTAAACGGCATCCAGCTGCTGCTGCTGCTGCTGCTGCTGCTGCTGCTAGTGCTGCTGCTCCAATGGGAGGCAGGAACACATGCTCTTGGAAGTACAACTCGCCAGGGCACTTGCTGCAAACGCCACTGGAGAGTGCAGCATCGTATAACTAAAGTGCCCTGCTAACATATAACACACTTGAAGAAAAACGGATTAAGCTAACTTTATTATAATAATAAAACCAAAAGAATAACAACTAGAATTTCAAAATTTTCTTAAAAAGGTTTCAGAAATGAGGTTACAAAATTGCCCACCGTAAAGCAAGGGAAATTTGATACCTCCAAAGAAACATTGCATACTTTTAGACCTTACTTTAAATATTTTAAGAACCTTAGTGATTTTTAGATAAATTCGTTTAGATTGTTAACTCCAAACCGATAACTTTTAGTTGCTTCTTTATAAGTAGAAACATATAAACTCCGACAACCAGGTTTCCAACCGTTTTGTTATTTATTAACAACAATATTTCCATAGGCAAAACTTTAGTTAACTTTGTCCTTTGACTTCTCTGCACAACTCCTGCAATTGTTAATGCTGCTGCTTATGTCAAAGCGTCTGGAAAATCCCTTTGCAGCTCGATTAGGCCCCCAGAAATGGCCAACACTTTGCTGTCTGTGGGTGTCTAGTGCCTGGTGTCTGCGGCAATAATCAAGTTCCTGGCGGCGCAAATGTAGGCAGCAGTTCAGGGTACAAGCCCAAAGACTTCGCCCGGCTGCAAGTCAAACTCCGGAGCTGGCAAATCCCATTAGGGAACTTTGTCCCCGCTCCGAGCGAGCGAAGTTTGCCGCAAGCCGATTGTTTGCAACTCGGGCGGCGGGCGATGAAACTTTTGCATAAGTTACCAGGGGTGTGTGTGCGAAGGTGCTGACAGCTCGGGGGGAAAGTGCGGTTGCGGGGGCGCTAATAGGGGCAGCCACTTACGCCACCAGCTTTGCTTCCCCACAAAGGCGGAGAGAGAGCGCACATTTAACAATAATTGCCAGGCCAAATAGAGCACTTCCCCCGGAGAATGACTTGCGGCCATGCTGGCCTCCATCCCCATCCCATCCCCATCCCCATCGTGGCCAGCCGCCTCCGTTTGCGGTCGGACGTGGGCGTGGCCTGGCCTTTATGATGCCTGGTTTCTATTGCCCGCTTTTCATTATTTTGATTAAATACAGATAAAGCCATAAATTATGTTTACTTTGTGCCCATTTGGACCGGGCTCCGCACGGTCAGGGGCGCACTTTGTATCCTCCAGATGGGTGTGCGGAGCGAGTGTTGGTGTGGTGTGGTGTGTGTGTGTGCGGGATGAGTAATGGCCCATGATATTTACACATGAGTTGGCCATCAGCGAGTCGTTCCCATCGCATCTTCTCATCTCATCATCTTTATTTTAGCCCAAGTGCACGGCACAAAAAGAAGTCATAACTTTTGCATTTAAATGAAAGTTCCGAAGGCCACTAAGAGGTCTTATTATTTCCTTGAATTAATACAAAACTCATACCTTGTCCTTTTAGGAGATCAAATCTTAAACAGAATGCTAGTACAATGCATATTTATAGCTTTAGTCTTGTTATAATAAAAGGTTTTATTATATATTTCAAAAGCAGAATGAGGGCGCATATATTCCTCATCATCTCATCGCAGACAAAGTTCCAGCTATATAAATATTTATATACCTAAAGAACACCTAACAATAGCATGTCCCGCTTACCCACAGAAGTCCTGAGATGGCACAGCAGCAGCGTAGCTGGGACGAGGGAACCATTGGCGGTGGAGGAGGAGGAGGAGGTTCCTACGGGCATCCGCATTCCTCGCACCACAAGGTGCCAGCGCGGGCCGCCAGCAATCCGCTGCCCTGCAAGGGAGCCACTCCCAAGCTGCCAAGGTAAGACATTCGCATCTTCTGCAGAAACTTTTGAGACTCCTTGCCACTCCGCCAGACAATACCACGGTGCTGGCAACTCGGGCTACAGCTACGGCGGCTACGAGACTCCCCGGAGTCCCAAGATCACCACCACCTTTGCCAACGACAGCTGCGATGACGGGAGCAGCTCCACGCCCAGCTCCTACTACCAGACGCCCTCCTCCGGCTCCATAGACGACTCCGCCTCCCTGCTCAGCGGTCGGACCACCGCCCGAAGTCCCAAGTCGCCGTGTCAATTCGTCTTCGATGCCGTGAGTCCGAGTCATGGGCGGAAGTTCGAGTACTACGAGCCCATCTCGCCGGACGACGGAGCCCTGTACTATGACCCTCCCACTTCACCGCGTCGCCAGGGCTCCAAGAAGCTGATACGGGCCAAGACGCCGCTGGATCCCCTGCCCCAGCTGACCACCACCGGAGTGGACGAGGCCATGGCCATGGCGATGGGAGGCTCGGGCGGAGCTGGCAGGGACAACAAGCGGCAGCGGGACGAGTGGGAACTGCCCGTGATAAGCAAGATCGAGGCCCGGAACCTGAGTGCCGTTGCCTCTGGCTCGGGGGGAGCTGGCTCCTCCTGTGGCAACTACTACGGCTTGAAGAGGGATTCCTGCGTCACCGACTGCACCCAGCTGTCCATGGAGTCCGGCGAGACGGGCACCCAGCACACCAACAGCACTATGGTTACCCACACCACCACTAGCTTTAGCTTTACGGAGCCCGAGATGGACTCGCACCAGGAGGGAGCTGCTGCCGGAAGACCGCAGTCGAACCGCCAGCGGCGGCATGCCATCAACATCACCTCGAACCCCGGCTACCAGGTGCTGCACAGCTCCCACTCCACCCTGGATCGTACCTGCTCGGACAGCGTGGTCTCGCTGCGCTACCGCAAGTCTACCAGTGACCTGACCCAGGACGCCGACCACGAGCTGAGCGGCTGCAAGCCGGCCAAGCCCAAGCGGGACGCCGCCCACGTGGAGTACAAGCCGCGCCGCAGAGGCAGCTCCAAGGGCGGACTGGCCTACCTGGCCAGCAGGCGCAGCTCGCGGGAGTCGATGAAGAGCGCCTGCTCCAACGCCTCGATAGTGTCCAATGATGATGTGGGTCCCTTAGCCTTCCAGAGCTCCAACCGGGGCCGTCAGCGTCGGACTTCCAACTTTCTCGAGTTGCCAGGTGGGAGGATCACCCTGCCAGGTTAGGTAATGAATACTCACTTCCCACTCGTGTCTCCCCACCAGTTCCCGACCACGTCAGACCACGAGTGTGCTCCCTGCCGGAGCGTCCGTACAATCCCCGGGCCAGTGACGACCTCTACCGCCTGCGGCACTTCTCCATCAGCAAGGGCAACGTGGTCAACTGCGGCGACTCGATCATCTCGCGAAGATCGCGGAGCAACACCAGCGTCAACTCGACCAACAGTCGGGCCAGCGAGCGGTCGCCCTTCGAGGGCAGCTGCTGTGGCGCCGGCTACGCCAATGTGGACTCCCTGCCGGCCTCGCCGGATGACTCCGAGAACCTGGAGCCGCCGCCCCCGGCCAGATACCGGGTGGTGATGCTTGGCGATGCCGGCGTGGGAAAGACGGCGCTGGTCAACCAGTTCATGACCTCGGAGTACATGCACACCTACGACGCTAGCTTGGGTAAGTAGAACTCCAAAGTGTGCCCCGTCCCCCCCAGATCCTAACAAAGACCTGGAGCAGCAGGGAACCAGGGAGCGCAGTGAGTAGCCGTGACAACCCCTAGCTGGAACCTATGTGTGTGCCTGACCCCTAGCTTCCCGGCTGCCACTGGCGTCCTTAGAGTTTAATTCTGATCTGAGTTTTAGACGACGAGTTCGGCGAGAAGACGGTGAGCGTGCTCCTGGACGACGAGGAGTCGGAGATGGTCTTCATCGACCATCCCAGCGTCGAGATGAGCGTGGAGAACTCCCTGTCCACCTACGAGCCCCACGGCTGCGTCGTTGTCTTCTCGGTGGTGGACCGCAGCTCCTTCCGCGTGGCCGAGGAGATCATCAACTACCTGTGGCAGGAGAACTACACGAAGGACAAGGCCGTCATCCTGGTGGGCAACAAGGCGGACCTGGCCCGCGCCCGGCTCATCACCTCGCAGGGTGAGCTCTGTCCCGGTGTCCTAATTATGGCAGCTTGATTTCATTTCATTTCATTTCTCCCCTTCGATCCGAAGAGGGCAAAGCCCTGGCCGCCTCACGCGATGCCAAATTTATTGAGACGTCCAGCGGCATACAGCACAACGTCGATGAGCTGCTTGTGGGCATACTGAAGCAGGTGAGTTCGCTTGGAGGGGGATGGGGTGATGTTGTGGTTTCCAGCAAGGTGCGAACCACACGCAACCCACCGATGCATGGCAAAATTGTGCAGGAAACGGAGTTAAATGGATTTAACCAGACGGCTTAGGTTACCAGGCCACGACTGGTCTTGGGGCTGGATTGGGGCTGGGCCTCTGCTTCCGGATCGGTTCACTAATTAATGAAAATGGCGCGGTGAGCGGGGCAAGCGGAAGCTCGGTCAGCTAACCAGATTGGGTTCGCCTGCCCTGGGTATTATGAATAATTCGCAGAAGTTGGCAGCGGGGGAAACGTCTTAACTAAGTGGCTACAAATGAGGCCAGGATACCTTACTGATTTAAATATAGAGAATTGCTACCTTCCCTCCCATTTCTAGATGCGGCTGAAGGAGAAGCGCGAGAAGAAGGCCACCGCCTCCAAAATGAAGACCTCGCGCACCCACATCTCCCTACACCTGGCCAAGGAGCTGCTGCAGAAGATCTGTCTCAGCGACATCTCCAAGTCCAAGAGCTGCGAGAATCTGCACGTGCTGTAAGGACAACTAACATGTGCTCCCGGCTCGTCCTCGCACAATTCTGGGGGGGGCGAAATGATACTGTGTGTGCGTGTACAAAGGAGAATTTTATCAAAGGAGCGGCTGGCTGCCTGGCGAAATATTCCAAATGCCATTCGACGGGGGCACAGATGTGTTCATCTCCTTTGTCGGGCTTCGTTTATTAAAAGTTTAATGCCGGGTCGCAGTCGCAGTCGCCGTCTCTGTCTCGGTCTCGGTCTTGGTCTCGTTTTTTCGGCAAGTCATTGGCTGTGGTCAGGCCTCCTCCTGCCCAGCGATAATCCGCTTGTTTATGGCGGATGTTTTGGAGTCTATATGCTGGGATTATCATGACCAGACGAAGGCCGGGCTGATAAGAGAGCCAGCGAAGCGTGTGCAGCCTCCACCCCGAAAAATCAAAAAAAAAACATAAAAAAAAACAAAAACGCTGAAAGTGGGGGCGGGGCTTTATTATTATAATTAAAACTATACTTATATATATATAGGTGTATATTTACATGTGTACTTGCGTAGATGTGTTCCACTGAGAAATAACTTCAATTCCCACAAGGCGCTGTCAATTGAACTAAAGGAGAGACACTCGAGGTGCAACACGAGAGGAACTTTATGAATGTTATAGGAGGAGCTATATAAATGTTATACATATATGACCTATATCCGATGAGTGTGGGCTATTCGTAGGTTAGGTTTACACTTTTACGGTACCTTCGCCTCCTGCTTCGCAAGATGTAATGAAATCTTCCAATCGACGAAAATCTCTCATATCGGAATGACTGTTGAATGTTGACTGTTGTTAGTCTAAGCCAAGAACAAATACCGTTTAATCAAAGTATCCAACTCAGAAGCTATACTATATAGATGTACCTATACAAAGAGCTAGTCTATAGCGCATAGTATACATATATACATATATATTTATGCATGTACGTGAATGGAACTTCTAACACTTCTGAACTCATACGCTTATATTTGAAAAATACCTTTTACAAAGTGCGAGAAACGAGAGGCAGAGCGAAAGCAAACGAAAACTAACTCTAACTATTTTCATACGCAAACTTACACATTAGGGGGATGATGGAGATTGGGATTGAAGGCCTGCCAGCCCGGCTGCCAGCCAGCCAGCCTGGAGGAGGATGTGTGGCCACCGGCTCGTCCAAAGTCGAGCACTCGACAGCTGTGCACTCATGTTTGCTTTACCCTTTTCCTTCCGCTCCACGTGTCACGTCCTATTTCCAACCCAGTCCTGCTCCCCTTCCCCCAGCCTGCGTCGAGTGCACTTTATCATTTTTAACATTTAGCAAACAAAACAGAGAAGCAAACTTGCTCCGGCCAAAGTTTTAATTTGCAGCGCAGCATAAAAACATAAAAATGGCCAGGGACTCGAGTATTTCCACAGCCCGGGCATCGCGCATACGCCGCGTGTGACAAGGCCGAGGCTTTAATTTGATTCGCGCATAACTTGATTTCCAAAATCGAATCACCAGCGAGCTGTAAACGCCCACCGAATTTATTGTGTAGAAGCCGTTAAAGAACACAAAACAAAATAAAACAAAACAAAGTCGAAGCGAATATCAAACGAATGCTAAATAATAACAATTGTTTCTGAATGGAATATTTTACTGCAGATTTAACTCGGCTTAAAGCGTAACTGTAACTGTAACTCTAACTGCGTATGACATATTATATAGATATTTGTGTGTGTGTGTAAAGATCGATGTTATATATTTATATTTTTCCAAGCCAAAGGCAGAGACAAGAGCCTCTGCACAAACCCCCCTCGAAAAAGGCAAGCAGAACAGAACCTTGTGCTGCATAGTTTAATCCACAATTGTACACTTTCGACTTGTCACCGAGATGAGGCTGCAGAAAAAGCAAATTAATTAGAGTACACGGAGATAAAATCCGGTTTCTCCTTCGGTGCTTACATATATAACATATATATATATATATAACTCTCCCTGCCAATCTGAACCCGAATCCGAATCTGTACCCGAATTCCCCCGCTATCTCGATCCCACAAAATCCGATAAATAAAGGACAAGGACGCTCTGTAACTGGGTAACTAACTTGTTTTTCTGTTCTGGAAGCCAGGGACTGGGGTGATGACTAGGGGGCTCCTGCAGCTGACTGGCTCGGGGGCCACATCCATATCCAGTGCCAACTCATCCGGATCTCAGCTGTTGCGCACTTGCGGTTCATTAGGGGCGCGGGAAATGTGTTAAGTGCCGGTTGTCAATCGCACCCGAAACTTGCTTTTGCCGGATTTCATGCTTCCGTGACACGAACACTGCGGCACAGTATTGGTTTTCTACTCTGCGGGTGGCTGCTGCTCTTGGATTTTCGGGTTTTCCCTCTGATTTTCCGTCGAATCAATCGCCGGGTGTTGGGTGGCCGTAATTAACTTACGCACCGCCCAACCAAATGAGAGATGAGCGGCTGAAAAGTTGACAATCCGGCTCTGATTGATGGCCAGAGTCCTGGCATGGCATGGCAACCTCGATGCGAGATTTATCTGCCTTTCGCAACGCGGAGGAGCAAGTTTCCCGAGACCCGGGACCCGGACTCCCGCCACCTGCTGGGTCTCATAATTTTAATGAGCTTATTTTATTATATTTAACGCACCAAGGAGCGGTCGTTGCCGTTGTCGTTGCCGTTGCCATTGCCTCTGTTGCCTCCTCTTGTTTATCCTGGAAATTGTTCCTTTTTGAGTTGTCGTTTTCGCTAATACGAGATTGCTTCTGCGTCGCTCTGCGTCCTTCCTTCGGTGTCCTTTGTGGACGGGCCCGGGCTCAGTGGCCAAATCTAACTAATTCCAAGTTCAATAAACAAGCGTAAATGAATATCCCGCCCCGGAGCCATTCCTTAATCAGCATCGCCCCCTCATCAGCATCCTCGGAGGCGCTGTAAATTCTTATGAAAATAAGCAGCGTTGGCTGCTTGGCATTGGGACAGCCCAAGGATGCGGGGCACAAGGCTCCTTCTCCTTCTCGCAATCGGAGAGTCGTAATCATAATCGAGTCACAGGAGAGTCGACAAAAATCGATTAAAAGCTTAAGCGCTGCAGCTTAAGCCAGGATATTCCGGCGGAGCTTAATGCCCGGCACACAATTAAAGCGAGGTCGAGGTGGATTAAGCCGCAAATGTATATTAAGCCAATTATATTGCGGGAAGGTGAGGCGGCAGGTGGGAATTATGGAATATCCTCCATTCGGACACCTTTCGCATATTCCTTCCCAGCCTTTGTCGTCCAGCTATCATTCCATCTCGAATCTCGCATCGATTGCTGGACACAGATAGGAAAGGACCAAAGCAAGGCTTTCCAAACGGATTACTTTGTCCCTCTTAGAAAAAAAAAAGGGATCATAAGGGATGCCAGAACACACACAATTTTATAGGGCCGAAAGCTGTTGGCCATCTGCTACATGTGTGTGTCTGTGTGTGTCTAGTACTCGCAGCAAAGTACTAAAAAAAATAAGGTAAAAATCGAGGCCACTCAGACGCACAAACAAACAAACTCTCAGGTATTCTCGCATCGCTTCGGAGATGAAGAAATATTCGCGCCGGCAGCCAACACTCTCGGGGGATTCATAACCAAATAAGCCGAATTTTTAAAGCATACTTCTCGGCGCTCCGGCTCATTCTCACCCCGGTGTGGAGAGGGGAGGGAAGGGGAGAGAACGGGGATCAGGATTCCCGCAGCGGCGACGAAACTGAAAATTTACGAAAATGAAACTTTAAGCAATGTGGAAAATGAAATTTAAATAACGATTTATCGCCTTTGAAGTATGATTATTTGCACGGAGGGACGGAGGGCGATAAACAAACAGCCGACGACGCGACGAGTCACCAGGATGGCCATGTGAACTTCGGAATGCCCTAAAAATATAGCTAAAAGTAGATGTGATCTCTGCTAAAATCAAATAAATTTACTAAATAAAAAATATATTCAATAAATTATAAAACTAATTTTTAAACTACTTTAAAATATTAAAAAGGAAAGATAAGAAAAGCAAGCACAACATAGTAAGGAGTATGGAGAATGAAGTTATGATTAAAATAAATAAAACAATTCAAACGTTAAAATTTGAAAAGGAGTGGCACGTTATCTTCTTATTTTATATATATATAGTAAGATAATAAATAAAGGTTTAATTTTTTTATGTTTCTAATACAATATAGCAGTAGTCAGTCAGTATTTAAATTTTCAATTTTATTTTGATAAAGTTTAAGGATTTTTAATTTACTTAACAAGTCATTTGTGCTAACTTAAACATTTCTATTTGACTTAAAAAGTAACTAATTGCTTCTTTAATTAACCTTTAGTTTAACACGGTCATTGTTGTTAAAATAACAAAATATAACTAAATATTATAAAAAAGTGTATGTGGTCTTCTGTGTGTTGCCCCACAAATCCTTTGCTTGTCCAACGAGTAACCTGCCCCATAAGCGTAATGAAGAGCCGGGCATCTGGGATGGATTGAACGGATAGGGGTCGTCGTCGTCTGCAGGATTCCTCCTGTCGCTGCTCCTGTCCCCCCTTTCACCTGTCCCCCGGCAGCTGTTTCACCTGTCCGCCGTCCGTGTGTGTGCGCCGGGTTATCAGAATCAAACGCCAGCGGCGGCTGCTCCGCCCTGCCCTGCCTCTGCCGTGCAGCATTTTCTACTCCTGTCGCTGTCAATTCATCGCATTGGCATGAAATTGCTTTTTGCGATGGCTGAGAGGCAACAGCAACAAGTTGCGCTGCCTGGACTAAGGACTAAGGACTCAGGACTACGAACCAGGGCTGTATATATGTATGTATGTATATAGTGGGTCCCCGGTGTCTACACTGGGGCCCGCTCGCTCCACAAAGGAAATGAGAAAAGGTTGGCGATGGCTTCCACTCGGCTGTTTGTTTGCCTGTTGATGTTTGTGGGCCTCGATATACTTGCAAATTTGCGCGGCGCAGGAAACAGGAAGTTGTCCGGGGTGGAGGATGGAGGGCAGAGGGCCTGCTGCTGGGTTCGGAAATGGGGAAAAGCGGGTTTGGGGCATTGTTTATTCTACGGCAGCAGGCGGGAGAGCGGCAGGCCGCAAAAAGTCGTCGCAACCCGAGGGATACGATACGAAAATGCGTAAAGATACGAATACGAGTGGGAGTGGCACTCGCGGCATGTAAATTACAAGCGGAATTTCGATTGTAGCCCACGACGACCTTCGGAAAGGGGGCGGCCGGAGCCGGCCCGGCCAGGGGGTCGGAATTAAATGTGAAATGTGAAAGGACCACGACAAAATAATCTCTCAAATGTAAGAAAATTGTTTGGCGGCCGGCGGGGAGCGTCGCCGCCGTTGCCGCTAAATGCCAAAATGGCAATTTGCTAAAGTTTTCCCCAGAAACGAGCAGGCCAGAGACCGACCTCCAGATGGGGTGCCGGGAACGGGAGGGTTCTCTGGTACGCGTATCCTTGCAGGCGAAGGGAGGCGGGCTGGCATAAAAGTCAAAGCTTGTCTGCTACACTCTCTATCTTCTTGTGCACTTTGAAAATATTACAAGTATATATAGATATAGATATATGGATACACTTCGACTTCTACAATAATTTGTTGAGCACCAAAACACTTGTAACAGAAACAAAAGGAAAGGTAGGTAGTGTTTTGTTTATAAATTAGTAAGAACTTGTGCTAATAAATTACACAATTAATGGGAATATAATAGCATAAACTCTTGTTTTAATAAAACTAACAGGTTACTAGACTTTTGATAAAAATATGATACTTTGTCACCTTGTGTTGTCTTATAAATAGTAGTTCTACCTTATATAAAATTGCTTAGAAAATTAATTACAAAACAATCGGTTATCGGTAATGTCGTAAGAAGATCCTATAAATACTCAGAATGGCAGTTACCTAATTTTTAAAATAAGAAAGAAATTGCTTTCCTGAAACATATAAAGTAATTCCAGATGTTTATGAAGGAATATGTGGTGTGTAATAGAAAGTCTGAACAGCTTATTAACTACAACCTATCCCCCAATGTTTAAAGTAATCTTTTCAAGTAATAAAATATAGGAATACTTAGTAAATCTCCTGTTTTAATATCTTACATTTTTACTCGTTTTCCCGCAGTGTATGTCGCTTGAGTCACAGCCCATTCTGGATGCTGGAGCTCAACTGCTCAGCATCCTGGCGAGGAGGCACTTGTTGAGCGTTTTGCAAACGAACAGCAACAAGAACGTGTCAAAGAAATTGAAATTCAGTCAGTGTGTTAGTGTTTTGTGTGTGTTGTTTTTTCCTCGTGCTATATTTGGGGGCACCAGGTGGCAGGTGAGCGAGCGAGCAAGCTTTTTGTCCGCTTTTTGCGATGCCACACACTGACGCTGTCAGCTCTCCAAGAAAGGGAGAACGCAGGCGACCTTTGTGCCAGGACACCGCCACCGGAGGGGGCAAACTCGGTTACGCAGACTGTGTGGCAGCCACATAATGCAGTCAGGGCACGACTGGCAAAACGCTCGGGGAGTAAAATAGAACTGGGTCCCGGCACCGGTGCCTGCACCCACTTCCTCCTCCCCTCGACCTTGGGACCCGATAGAACGACTCCATTTGTCCAGTGGTCCACAGTCGGGCTTTGGCCTAGACTTTCGACCTTGCCCCCGCCGCCAAATGGGCTGTGAACCCACTCTGGCCTTCGCTGC
Organism: Drosophila watanabei; assembly: GCA_008042575.1. NCBI lineage: Eukaryota > Metazoa > Arthropoda > Insecta > Diptera > Drosophilidae > Drosophila > Drosophila watanabei. The sequence goes on along the minus strand of VNJS01002913.1, from coordinate 16,470 downwards.
TCCTCCCCTGGCTCCTCGTCCGGGGCAGCGCCATAAAATGCAGGCAACTCTGTTGCAGCCGTCACGGACATTCGGTGAGATCCTGTGGCCGATTCGACCACAAGCTGCCCGACCGTTTTGAGGACTCTGCCGCTGACCATCGACATCTACCACTGCCACTGTGTTGGCATGTGGCTTCCGGCCAAGGGCGCGCATTAATTGTCAGCCGGGCCATGAATTATGCAAGCGCCAATTCACGTGGATTTTTTTTATTCGCACTTTCAAGCGGCCTGGCCTGGCCGTGTTGACAGTGGCGATATGGGAATTTTCGCGTTTGCATTTAATTTTCCGCCAGATTACGCTGACAGTTGCCCACGGCCTGATTTTCGTCATTGTTCGATGGCAGAACCCCCGGGAGAATCGCCTCCAGCCTCCGGGTGCCGCGTTTGCATAATGAGTGGTGAGGCTGTGGCTCGGCCAGAAGAGTTCCTGGACCGTATGAAGGGATTATGCGATGGATCCGGCATTCAAATTAAAAATTATATTGCGCCATAATTATCAGGCGATTAAGGTGCGGGGGCAGAGCACTTGATGACACACCATTAAGCGGGTAATAGAGTTTTCATTAAAATTAATGCAAATTGCTAAATGTTAAAAATCAAATTATATGTCTTTATACGCGAGGAATCTAAAAACAGCAGGATATGACAGGCATTCCTTATATAATATTTTGAATTAAAACTAGAGCGGTTAAGTCTGGCTAATAACCTACATTTCTATATAAACTTTAATTTTTGTCTATCTTAAATATCTAACAATCCATGTTTTTTTATACCCTTGCAGGGTATAATAATTTCAGTCAAAAGTTTGCAACGCAGTGAAAGAGTCATCTCCGACCCTATAAAGTATATATATTCTTGATCAGCATCAACAGCCGAGTCGATCTAGCCATGTCCGTCTGTCCGTCCGTCCGTCCGTCTGTCCGATTATACGCAGACTAGTCCATCAGTTTTCAAGCTATCTGAATGAAACTTTGCAGATAGTCTTCAATATACTCTCACTCGTACATAAGTCGGAACGGGCCAGATCGGAAGACTATATCATATAGCTGCCATACAACCGATCCGTAAATTTCTTGAAAAAAAATTATAACTTCACTGTTTTTTAACATATCTTGATCAACTCTTTATGTTATGAGCTTTATATATTGTTTTAGATTTTTGGATTTAATTTTATAAAAATCGGACTAGTATATCTGCCATAGGAACTATCGTGAAATTTTTAGAAAAAAAAACATTATACCTTTGTCAGTTTTCAACATAATTCTTCTATTTTTAGATACAAGTATTTAAATTTTTTCAGAATTTTGTTGTAAATTTCATAAGAATCAGACGACTATATCATTTTTTTAAATTTAAAACATTTTTTTTGCGGGTATCAATTTATTCATTCTATTTTTGTTTAAAATTCTGCGGTCTAAATAAATGACTTGTTAACATAAGCTATACAAATCAAAAACATATCTACAAATTTCATTTATACCCTATTTTTAACTTTTTTTTAATCAACCTTCAAATAAATAATTTACAAAAGTTGCATGTATATATTTTTTCGTATATTTATCTTTAATAGATTTCTGAAATTTTAACTAAATTTCCAAGTTTAATAATAGCTCAAAATGTATTTTATTTGTTTAACTTTAAACCTATACAAAATTGCTACAAAAATAAATAATTATTTGCAATAAAATTCAAGGTCTTCATTTTACTGCATACTTTTAAGCTGAAACAAACGATATTTTTAATTGCATACTTTCGGCCAGTCGAGACTCACCATAATTATAGTATAAACTGGCATATAAACTTTATAGCAAACAAGGGAAAGAGCTTGTTGGAAGTCCTGAATATTGCTATAAAAGCTTTTCTCTCAGAAAATATCATAGCTCTGCCTTCTTCAGCTGGATAACAAAAGCTATCTACAGGATAAGAGCTCTTTTACTGGAGAGCTAAGCTTTTATTATTCCCTATAGAAGCGTTGTCGCCTTAATCGAAGTTGTTATTTATCAATTTAATTGAATAAATCTTCATATTTTTAAAATATAGCAAGTTTTAGTTTCTAAGCCTTCCTCTCAATTTTCAATCAACATCAATAAAAAATCACCCTTTAAGAAACAGGAAAGCTAACTTCACAGATTTTAATTTCCGATTTACATAGTTATGAGATGTATAAGATAAAAATAAGTTAAACGTAAGTTATAATCTGTTTCTATTATTTATTAATCATTCCTATGGCAGGTGTATATTCGTGCCATCTGCTATAAAATAATCTGTAAGTTTTTGTGAACTTTATAAATAAATAACGGGCTCACCTAACCGAACCAAACCAACCAGGCTTTGTTCAGATTATTTAGTAGATAGTTTATGTGAAGCTTGCACAAAGTTGGTTGAGCGATTCTTCATTTATTAATTTTTTAATAATAAATGAGTTCAACTAACGGCGTTTCGACATGTTGCCTTTGCTATCATTTTCATTATATGTCATTCATAATTATTGCTTTGCGTGTATAAATGGTAAGTCTTAAATAATTTATAATATAAATAATATAAATTGTATATAGTTGACTAACTTTCTTTTCCATTTCCAAAGAAAACAATTTAAAAATATTCAAAGTGATTACAAATTTTATTAAATGACTCTGCGGTTATGCAACTAGGCTCTAAACATAAAACAGTCGACTAAATATAGTATCTAAGATTAGCATTGCATACAAAGTGTGTGTGGGCGTGTGTTTCAGACACTTAGAACTATGTACAAATTACAAAGGAATTGTGTTTATGGCAAAAAAGGACAGAGGACTCCTCTTCCTACTTGTTAAAATTCTCGATCTGCTGAAGGACCCAGCTGCGAGAGGCAGACTGGCAGACGATGACACCACCTACTGCTCCGAGTCGCAGCTGATCCTTGGAGGGCTTTGGGGCAATCTGTGGGGGGTGATGATGCGAGTGAGAGGAGGCCGGACGAGGTCCCAGGGGAGGCGGCGGCGGGGGCGGACTGGTGGGGCGCCGCAGCTGTAGCTCATAGTCCCCGGGACGCTTGTCGTTGTTGTCGTCACTGTAAATGGCCGAGTCCCGGAAGTCGTTCTCCAGACTGTCCTCCACCTGCTGCTCGTACTCGAAGCTGCCAGAGGAGGCTGGTGGCGGCTCCATGCCCGAACGTTGCTTGCGCTGCTGCTCGCACATGCTGTCGCTCGAGGAGGAGGTCAGCGAGAAGACCGAGTCGCGTTCCGAGTGGTTCAAGAGCGGGGCCAGGCCGAAGAGGGTTTTGGGATCAGCATAGTCCACGTGAGCCATGCGCTCGCCCACCGCCTCGCTGCCCTGGCGATGGAGCACGCTCTGGCGGCACATCTCGCTCACGTCGGACACACGGCGCTCCGGCGGACGATTGGAGCGACCGAAGGCCATGGTCAGGTTGTCGATGGACTTCAGGGCACGCGGCAGCAGGGAGCTCTCCGAGCCCGAGCCGGAGACCAGGCTCTTGGGCACCGCCTCCATCGAGAGGTTGATCACCGTGCTCTGGCTGTCGCGCTTCAGCGTGGAGCCGGATCCGTGGGAAGAGCTGGAGGTGGACGTGGACGAGGAGCTGCTGCTGTCCCGCTGCACGGCCTCCTCGCCCACGCGCTGCAGCACTCCGTCCGGCGAGTAGACCAGCGTCACGTAGTCCGACTCCGGTCGTGGAGCCGGTGGAGCAGCCTTGGAGCGCTTCTTCAGCAGCTGGGCCGACTTGGCGCGCCCCAGGACGGGTGAGAACTTGTAAGGGACATGGACGTTGCGCAGCAGGGTCTCGTAGATGGGCTCCTCGCTCCGCCCAGCGTCCACGGCGTCTTCCTTGGCCTGCTTCAGCTGCTCTTCCAGTTCCAGGGGTGGCGGAGATCGCGAAGGGGGACGCGGCGGCGGCTGGAAGGGACCTCGATTCGTGTCCTGAACGGGACTTACGGGACTCTCGCGTCGCTTCTGCTGCTTGTTGTAGATCCTCTCGAACTCCTTTGTGTTCTTGAGCAAGTCCAGCACAATCTGGGCGTCTCGCTTCGACTTCTCCGCCGGCGAGAGCAGCTCCGTCTCCGCCTGGTCCCTGGGTCCCGGGTAATACTGATCCGACGAGGACTCGTCCAAGGTGGCTGCCTCCTGGGCCAGTTCTATGGCCGTTTCCGGACGCAGCTCCTCCGTGGACTCGGTTATCTTGAGCACTGTGGCGCTGCTGCTGTCGAACTCGCTGAGATCCATGTAGAACTTGGAGCAGCTCTTGGTGCTGCTCCGCTGCTTCTTCATGGTGGCGATCCGCTTGGGCATCGTCTTGTGGTTGTACTGTCGCACCTCGAAGAAGCCCTTGCCCTTGGCCTTGCGCTCGCTGAGATCGGGCTTGCTGCCCCTCAAGGAGGCGGCGCTGTCCTCGTCCTGCTCTCGTTCCCGCTCAGCCTCCTCGTCCAGGCTGAAGCCTCCGATCCGGGGCACCGACTTGCTGCGCTCCTTGAGGGCTTTGTAACTGAAGACCGGAGACTGCGACTTGCTGCTGCGACTGCGCTGATCCCGCAGGATGCAGGAGCATGGATCTGGCTGCTCCTGCTCTGGTTTTGTCTCCTGGCTGCACTTGCAGGCGGCTTCCTTGGGCGGCGACTTGGTCTCCTCCTTAACACCCGCATCCCGCTTGCGGTACCTCATGGCCGCGGCCAGCTTCTGCAGGGCCGTGTCGTCCAGGCTGTTGTTCCGTGACAGGGGCTTCGAGGGCTTCTCCTGGCTGGGCTCTTCCTGCTCGGCCTCAAGGGACTCGTTGAAGCTGTCGAAGGAGCTGGAGTTGGCCACCGTCTTCCGCTTGAACTTGGAGTTGCGCTGCCGGATCTCGCTGCGCCGACACGCGTTCCGCCGCTCCAGGTAGGTGGGCGTGGAGTTGCTGCCCGAGTGGAGGCTCCACTTCCAGGTGCTGCGGTCCGGCGTCCGATCTGGGATTGGGTTAAACGGATTAGTCGGGGTCTGAGGCTGTGCTTCCGAAACAACGAGAGAAGCGGCGGAGGTGAGTGACATGAGTGGCAGGAGGTGGGCGATAATCAAACACCAGTGAGGATGCATTCTAACTAGGGATCATGCGGTCGAACGGGTTAGAGGTAGCCTTCAACGGTAGTCGCTTGGTTAGTGGGTTAGTCGTTCTCAGTTCGATTATGGAGAAGTGGATCGAACATAAGGACAATGCATGCAAACAAACACAGAGCCCGATCGAGTTAGGAGGCCAATTACAGCTAGCAATCCAAGTACAAGTACGGGTGCGGTTCTCGCATACTTACTAGGCTCTTCGGACACCAGAGTTACGTTACGCTAACGAGAGTACTACGGTTACGATTAGGATGTTTACAGTTAGATGTACTTGGTTGGGGTTTACAGTTGTCTACAGCCCTTAGTTTCTTTTCTGTCTGATCGGTTTGGATTTACATATATTTTTGGTTGGTAAGTAGATATCGGTCTCAGTCTCTGGGTGTGTGGGGATTAGCCTTAGAACGAACGCCTTAAACACTAGTCAAAGTTTTTTCGTTTCTTTGTTTTGGGGTGTTTAGTTTTAGAATGCATCACTGGTAGTACTACAACGGTAAACATATAGCAATTCATAGAGTAGAGTTAGATCAAATCGGCAGTTTACACAGATCATTAAAATTAGTACTAGCCTAGGACACCAGCTAAGCGCGGAGGACCGTAAAAGACAGAAACCCCCAACGATTCGGATATTTTGCACAGATATATGTATATAGATATAGTAGCAACTGCACCAGGCTCGCAATTAAAATTTCGCCTACATCGGACCCAAGTAATAAATCAAATCCCCAACGACGAGGCGTCGACAGATTTGGCACGATTTTGGCGAAAGGCTGGCTGGAGTCGCCACTTGGTTATGTCACTTCGCCGCAGCTGGAGCGTGCGAATCATAAGTGCACTGCAAGAAAGTGCGTCCCACTCCAAATCTGGAGAGGCTGGGAGCAAGGAAAGCTTCTTGTACAGAGAGAAAAGCTAAGATCTAAACTAAAGAAGTGAGGCTTATAAATGGGACCCTTTAGGATTCATTTTTTCTAATAATACTGGTAAAGCTCTTTTATTTTAAGTTTTAGAGAATGGTATTAGGGATTCTAAATAAAATAGATATATCTTCATCTATCTAATCAATTCTTTGGCGTTGCTATATATGTACGATCTGTTTAATATATCCAACTACTTTAAATATTTTTGTTTAACATTTTAAGCATTTACTTTACCAAATTATTTAAAAATGATCTCAAGAAAATGCTTATATGATTGTTGAATTTAATTATTGTAAACATTTTATATTTCGATATATTCTTCTTCTTCAATTATCGGATTTCTCAAGATGTAGCTATTTTTTTTTAATTTAAAGTTTAATGCGATATATTTCTATATTTATATTTTTGCTGTTTACAATTAATTTCGATATGTAATCGAGCGAAATATGTTTGCGACTTCTGATATCGTACTTTTTTCTAGATTCATGTACAGTTCAAGCTTGTATTAATACTTGATAGGGTTTTTAACTTATTAAGGCATACAAAATCAGTTGTTATAATTTGCTAAAATGAATGATGGAAAAACTTAAAATACAATTAAAATTCATATTATTAAACGTTTGTTTCTCTCAATAGTATGTTCTTTCAAAATATGATTTCTAGACTAGACTCTGTACATGGAAATAGGTCCTTGGAAACCCCAAATTGGAAACAATTTCTCTCTCTGTGACTTTCCTTCCGCCGACGACGACGACAGGTCGACAGGCATTACCCAACTATAACAAGTACCCGCATGTGCATAACTGTGGGCACTTCATCATCTCGTGCAGTTCCCAATCCGAATCGTTAAGTGTTTTTTGGCCACATGACAAACATAACAGCAACAGGAAAAACAAAAACAAAAACAAAACGAAAAAAAAGGAAAACAAAAACTTAAACCCTAGAGCTAAGCCAAAGCTAAGCCAAGTTAGCCAAGTTAGCAGGCAATCCAGGCGGGGAGCGCTCACCTTCCTCGTTGCCCAGCTGGTAGACCAGCTCCTTGGCGCGCATGGGAATGTCGAGCTTCTCCAGCATGACACCTTTGATGTGCTGCGTCCAGATGCGCTTCTGGTCACGATTCCGGGCCGTCAGCTTGATCTGGTGCCGGGGCTCGTCGAAGGGAATCACGTAGAAGCTGGTCGGCTCCCCGGGCAGGTGTTCGCTCAGCATCAGGTTGTTTTGCTGTCGATTGATCGGGGATTAGGATCGGTGCGAGAGGAGCGTCTATATGTCTATACTCACCGATATGTAGGTCTTGAACTGCAGGCGCCCGTCCTCCTTCTGCTTGGTGATGATCAGCATCGTGGCGAAGAGGAGCACCAGGCGGGGCTTGTTGTGCTGCTCCATCAGCAGGCCCTCCTGCCGCAGTTCGCCCAGGACAGTTAGCTCTGGAACGGTGATGGTTACATATGATCCCTGCTAGCAATTCCCCATAACTGCTCTCACCTGGTCCCAGCCAGCCGTCCAGTATCCCCGACAGCTCCTTGACGCGGCTCTGCTGCTCCTGCTTGCGCTTCACCTGGTCGATGTTGTGCGCCACCTGGCGCATGATCACGTGGGCCTCGGCCACCTCCTTCAGGTCGCAGTGCTTGCGGAGGCTCTGCAAGGAGAGGAGCAAGTGGAAAGTCATGTAGAGTCACTCGTCGTCAGCAGTCAGCAGTCGCCCGTCACCCACTTTCCCCCACTTACGTCCAGCAGCAGATGGTACTTGAGGATGCGCTGCACCGGCTTCAGCAGGTACGAGCCGAGGGGCAGCCGGTGCTGGAGTCCCTTCTGCGTGGAGGCCAGCAGCGTGTAGGTGTAGGTGGCCTGGAGCAGCTTGGTCAGCAGCGAGATGGCCTGCGGGTAGCTTGTGCTGCAAAAGGAGGGAAAGGTTGGATTTATGACACATGTGACATGGGCTTTTAGGTCTTCATCTTCGGGCCGGGCATTAAATCTGAATTTCAAATGGGAATCGGGGGAGTCAGGAAGTCGGAGGAGCACATGATGTATGCCGACGTGTCATTGGGGGCGACAAATCAAACTTTGGCCATCGGACCGGGCTCTCCAAATTGGCATCGCGGCCAGGTAAACGTCAGTGTTTAAATGGAACATGGCGTGCCTGGATTGCCAAGAGACGCCATCGCCATCGCCATCGTCTTGGCCATCGTTTCGTGTCATGCTGCTAGCAAGAGCTTGGCCTATCGAGATCGTTTTGGGCCTGGTCGTTACCGTTCTTGGCCGAAGCCCCAGAAACCGTATCGAAGATGGAGCGAACACGCCATGCGGCGATGGTCAGCGATGGTTGCAATGTTTTTCAGTTCCCCTTCAAGCAGGAACAACCAGGTCGCAGCGGGAGTTTGGCTCGTAATTACGGAGATGTGTGAACAAGCGTCAGGATTAAGCATTATTATATATAATTATAGGAGAGTAATAGGATAAGAAATAGGAGTCTTGCGTAACTAAATATTTAGACACTTTTAGGGAGCAATAATGAAAGCGTTAATATATGAATAATAATGTACAAGAATTAAAAGTCTTATTGTACATTTTACTGAGAATATAGTTAGTTTAAGGACGCCCTAAAAAACCTATATATAGACCAGTATCTTCCTAATGTGAACTGAGAATTGCTATTACCCTGACACTTGCTCGCTTCATTAAATTCAACTCAAAATATTACATGGTTTACAAAGTGAAGATAAGAAAAAACTAGTTCAAGAGTAACTGCATGTATAGTAAAGTAAAGTAGCTATAAATGTATAACTAATGACTGAACTTGGTATGTGAGCGATAAGCTTTGAGTGAGTAATTTTTTTAAGGTTCCGGCTGATAAGAAACCCAAGTTTCCAAGGTGCTCCCTCCGATAAGATTAGGCAAAGCGACTTGGAAAGTATTTGGGGATTCCCCCGAACTTCCAGAGGCTTAGCAAGACCCACTATGAGTCACTTGCTCACTCCTCTTCTGCCACTCACCAGTAGGTTGTGTACACATCAAAGCCATCGCGCAGGTCTATGAAGCATCTGGCAATGCGGGCGGGCTCCAGTCCAGTGTTGACCAGTCGCTGGAGCAGCATCGAGTTGAATTCGTAAATCTCTTCAATGTTCGCGAAGAGTATTTGCAATTCGTCCACGCGCAAGCAGGCGCGCTCCTTCCAGTCGTTGAGGTACCTTTAGAGCCCCAAAGGATATTAGAATCTAGGGATAGACAAAAGATCGATAGAGCTCACCCCTTGATGACCTGACCCAGATCCTCCACGAAGCTGCGCTCCGAGTCCACAATCTCCAGACAGGTCTTCTCCAGGACACTCATGGCGGGCGGATGATGGTGCGGATGGTGATGGTGCGAGTCCCCCAGGTCGTTCTCGCTCTCCGCCAGACTCTCCACGCTGGCCAGATACGAGGTGGCCGTGAGCTTGCCGTTGAGCAGCTGGTCGGAGCCGGAACTGGAGCTGGAGGAGGTTGAGCAGATGGAGGAGGAGGACAGCGGCCGGTTGTTCAGGCGGGCCAGCTCGCTTAGCCGGGCGGCAAACTTGGGCTTGATGTCGGTCAGCCTGTCCAGACTCTCCGCCGACAGCTTGTTGGCCTCCTCCAGCTCGGCCAGCTGCTCGGCGGTGGGCAGCTTTAAGGGCACGCCGCCGCCCAAGGTGCTGGCCTTGGCGCCCAGACTCTTGGTGCGGGCATAGGTCAGCAGCGGTGAGCTGGAGATCGTGGAGGCACAGGCGGCGGAGCTGCTCCTGACCAGCGGCTTGCTCACCAGCGGCTTGTTCACCGCCTCTACGAGCTCCTCCCCAGGCCCATCCATAGCCCAAGGATCGGCCAGGGTCAGGCGCTCGATGTGCTGCGCCACCAGGTCAAAGTTGATGGTGTCCACTATGTCCACCGGACTCAGCGGCTCGCTGCAAACAAACTCCTTGGCCTTGGGATTGGGCTTCTGGTTCTGTTTCTGGTTCTGGTTCTGGTTCGGGGTGGGTGTGGTAGGTGTTCCGGGCGTACCAGGTGTTCCAGGCTTCGCCTGCTGCAGCTGCGCACTGGTGGCCGCCAGCTGCTCCATCTCGATCAGCTTGATGCTCTGCTGGGAGTCGTACCGCGGCAGGGTCAGTTTGCGCGTCGCCTGGAACGGAAGCCCATCGAAGTGGAAGGGTGTCCCCGGTACGGATTTGTTCGTCGGCGTCCGATCCTCGTCCTTGTCCGATCCCGATTTCAGCTTCTCGGCGGCGGCAAAGTTCAGCGACTGCAGATACTCCGTGCTGGAGTCAAAGGTGGCCACCAGTTCGCTGCCCGACTGCGTGGACAGCTTGCCGGTGATCTTGGACAGCGGTATGTGCGAGAGCTTGAGCTTGGGCGTGGAACCGGCGCCCTGAACAGGCGATGATCCACTGCTGTGGGTCTTGATGTACCGCCCTTGGGTGGGACTCCTCTGGGACTGTTGCTGCTGCTGCTGCTGCTGCTGCTGCAGGGCCTCGATGGACACCGCCTCCACGGGCTGAATGTCCGAGTGCGTGATGATCCGGTGGACGTTGGGGGACAGGATGCGGATGTTGCTGCCCCGCCGACTGCCGCTGGAGGCAAGGCTGCTGCTGCTGCCGTGGATGCCGCTCTGGCTCTGGTTCCGCTGCACCACCAGCCGGCTCAGCTGTGCGCCGTCGGGCTCATCGCGCAGACCCGCTACCACCAATGGCAGCGGTGGCAGTGGCCCCGGGTGGCTCGACCGGGAGCTGGACTTGGCTAGCGTGTAGCTGGCGCCCTGGTCATCGCTGGTGGAGACACTCGCCGAGGAGTCAGTGGAGGCGGAGGAGTCGCTGGTGCTGCTGCAGTTGCTGTTGCTCCGCTTGGGCGTCGAGTCGCCGCTGCTGGAGGCCTTCGCCTCGTTGGTTGTCGCCGCAGAGGATGTCGTGGGCCCGGCACCTAGGCTGTTCGTCAATGTGTCGTAGATGCCCAGCAGCGAAGGTGCCAACTCTGTGGTGCTGCCTGCAATTAAAAGAGAATGTGTTTTTGGTTTAGTTTTTTATGTATTACATAAGTTGTATTCATTTATTTTATGAGAAGGAACATGGAGCAGTGACTAATTTGGTTAAAGTATTTCAAAGAGGTCCCAAAGCGAGTGTCCCGTGGGCGTTGCATTCCCATTCCCCGTCCCGAACACATTCAATACCCCAGCGATCCATATCGATCGATGGAGGTGCTGCCATGTTGATGGCCACGCAACACACACGCTCGTAATCCTGCGATATTTGCCATAATTTTGTTGCATAAAATGATTTATGCCGGGGCCAAACAACAACGGCAGACGGCGGAGGGAGGACGGAGGAGGACGGCGGACGGCGCTGATGTATTGAGTTGTTTAGCCGCAGGATGCATGGCCAACGAGCCGCGGTCAGAACGTGGCCATCAGTCAGTGCAGGCTAGTATTCTGGGCCGGCTTCGAGTTGCTCTCGGCATCGCAATCGGAGTCGCAGGCCGAGTCGGAGTCGGAGTTGGTTACTCGGCCTGGTCGGCCGCATAAATAAGTAGGTTGCTGCTGTTCGCCTGCCTGGCGGCCTGACATGTGAATTGATATGCCAACGCAACATGGCAAAACCACAACGCGCAGCAGCAACATGGCAACTGCAACAGGCAGCAGGCAACACCAACACCAACACCAACATGCCAGGCCTGGCAACATCGACAAAAGACGCAGAACATCGACCCGACCGACTCAACGGCAATTGGCATGGACATGGACATTCCCCAAGCGGAGCCGAGGCCTGCTGCTCATCATTCCTCACAAACGGTTCAATTAATCAACAGCGCTCGCAACTGCGGATTTAATAACATTATCGACAGGGAGACCTGATCTATAAATTATAGATCGCGTCACTCAATAGTCAATAGTGCATGCAGGCCACTTTTAATGATTGCTCTTTGTTCCACACATGGAAAAAAACTAGATTGCATTGCGATGTTAATTCTAGCCTGGCTTAATGTATAGAAAAAGTTTAGGTAAACAGGTTCAAAAAGATACTGATGAAGATCATAGACTCTATGATATTTATTGAATTCTAACAAAAATCAGAGCTCAATTTGTAAGAATCTCTTATTATTCTACAGTTTGCCAACACTAAACTTAAGTTGAAATTTCTAAGTATGAATTTTCAGGCAGTATTAGTACTGACGATTTTTCTAGTTTCAATTTTAACTTGCTAAATTTCTAAACTCGAATGTATATTACATGTTTTTTAAATACTATTTTAAAACATTTCATCTTTCTTTCTCTGTACCCCCAAGATGTGGGCCCTAAAATTACTCTTATAGCCAAGATCGTAAATTCTATAAATAAAATACCAGGCAGGCGATTTCATTTGCATTCTGCATTCTACCATTCCAGCATCCGCAGCTGCATCTTCGAGTGCGAATGCTCGTGCTAATGCCTCCCTCTCCCGATCCCTCTCCCTTATGGCAACTTCATTAAGGCCACAGTTTATGCGATTATCGCTTAGCACATTTGGCTAACAACATAACAGCCCATACATCTCACTTCCCGCTGGCGAGGCTGAGCAAATCAGGCAATTAACTTTTTTAAGACAAAACTGCGGCCCACGTTCGCCGGCTACCGGGGAATGCCGGAGCTGGTTTTCAGCTATTCGGATTTAGCCAGAGCCAGGAGCCAAGAGCATCCTCTCATCCACGGTAGCCGACGGGCCGCTTTTTCCCCTAATTGCGAATGGTGTCAATGTGGCCTACAGTTTGGAGCTCGCAGCTCGCAGCTCGCAGCTTGGGACCCGCGATTCTCTCAACATGTTGGGCAACATTTTGCCAGAGCCACGAACAACAATTAGTTTGCATGAGTGCTGCCACGCCCACCGCCTTTTCGGGGAGACTGACGACAAGTCGTAAACATGATTTGTACATTTAATTTTCCATCATTCTGTCTGATTATTTGGCGTGGGCAGAGCGAGCGCAGACAGAGCAGATACTCCACCGGAATGGCCAATAGACAGTTTGGATGCATGGATGCTATATAGCTCTTTTTATTGCCAGATACTGCTCTCGCACTCGCCGTCATCCTGCAGGCTGACCCAGTTTGACGGCGAAGCGTTTTGCTTAATTGCCAAAACGTGGGCAGTGCCGACAGGTTCCCCAATGGGTAGCCATACACGGGGGAAAAATATGGGTATTTATAGATATTTTATAATAATAAATAAAGTATTGGGTTGACAGACTAAGTTTCAGGAATATATTTATTAAAAATAATCAAATTAAAACTTAGTTTGATTTCCACACTATTAGACACATTTTAAAAGGTTTAAAAAGACCTGTCATTTCTGAATCATTCATTTTTCTGAATTAAATTGAACTTCAAGTTTCATATATAAACTCCTTAAAGTATTCAAATAATATCTGTATCTTTAGTGACATTTTGTTTCTGTGCCTGCAATGTTGGTCATAATCACTGCCACTTGCCGGAGAGCAATTAATTAAAAGCCAACAGCTGTGGCCGTTCCAAAACTATTTATGGCATAATTCCGCCGAGACCTGGGAAACTGTTGGCCCAGACCAGGCCGGGCCAGGCCATAATCTGGTATCTGAAATCTGGAATCTGGCCGGCGATCTCCGGCAACCGGAGTGCGCAACAAATTCTGCCGCAGACGCCTGTCCAAAACGGCGAAACAATGCAAAGTGAGCTCTCTGTCATTTTGCCATTTGCAATTTGCAATTTGCTTCTTTTTTTTTTATTGCAATTGGAGTAGCTCGCTCACGGCCAGAAAGGGTGTCAGGGCCAGAATGTGGATGTGGACATTGTCGTGGACGTGGAGGAGAAGGAGACCCCAGCTCTAAAATCCGAGATCCGAGACCCGTCTGTTGGTTTCATTTTCCACAAGAGCCATTCCAAAATCCAAATCCCTTTAATGCCCCGGCGACAAAGTGTCTTATGGCAGCCAGCCATTCCGAGGCGGTCGTAATTTCCAGCGGCGGCTTCAGGTGTCCACTCCCCGGCGAGCGCCTCGCCTCTCCCCGCCTCGCCCCGCCTCGCACCTGGGACAAGCTCCCAAAGCCGGCAATTTATGGCGGGCCTGACACAATTTCATAAGGCTCCCCTGGTTACTGGCCAAAGATTACGCGATTGTGGCTAAAAATAGCCGCAGCTAAAGGTCATCCAGAGCCCCGAAGATGCAGCTGCTCTCTTGACGGATTTGCAATTTACGTGCAAGTCGCTCACTGAATTATTCGACGCAAGGGAAAGTGCTGTCATCCGCTGGATGCGTATCTGAATCCGAGTCCGAAGCCGAATCCGAATCCGAATCGGAATCCAAATCGAAGTCGACGGATGCCGAGCGGAGACACCTTATTTATGCGCGGCCAGCTGTTGAGAGCATTAAATTAATGCGCTTAGTCGTCGCCATCGATGGATGGCCCAGGTCCGCGTCTGGCAATTGATATTTTAATCGGCATTTCATTTTGTCTGGCCCCGACTTGGCTTGGCGCCACGGTTAGTCTGGTGTTTAGGGAGTCGTTACAGGGAGAGAAAAATTTTAATATCAGTTTTGAGTCAAGCTTAAACGAAAGTTGAAAATGGAGACAAGAGTTTTTTTTATAAAGTATTATATTTGAGCTCAATTTAATTTTGGGCTATCGGTTTTTACCAAAAGGAAAAGTTCGATATGATATGTCGACAAAAAAGCATGCTGGATATCAAATAACAGTATTTACCAAAACTATAAATATAGAGAAATATTGCAATAGAGGTTAATATATCGATAATACAAGAAAATGGCCCGAAAATGCTAACCATCAAAATTAAATCTTCCACAAAACTATATTTTCCTATTCTTATTTCCAACATGGAAAGTTTAAATAAGGCGTTGGCTCTTGATGCAGTTAGCTTCAAACCAAAGAAAGTGTTGAATTATCACGTTACAACATCGATTTATATATAGAGGCTAGGTTTAATATATTAAAAAGTGTGTCATCGATAACGACATAACGGTTTTAATTCAGAAAGCAGTGGTACGATATTATTGATATTGATGTAACGATATATTACACATTGTATGGATATATTCTGATACCTCTTGTATCGATATATTCTGATACCTCTTGTATCGATATATTATGATACCTCTTGTATCGATATATTCTGATACCTCTTATCAGGGTGCCACAGAAATGGCTTTGAAGCTGAAATCAAAGAGAAGTATCTCAGTTTTCCTTTCAATTTGAAGCCCTTTCGTTATTTATGGTCCCACCAAGGCAGTATCTGCACCTCCTTTAACTTATCCCTTAATTAAAAAAATAAAAAACAACATTTCTTACTGTGTATACCTTATCAACCGAGACTATTAGCCGAGCCCCATACGTGTCCCCACGGGTCTTGGCTTATGGGCACGCATTTTGCAACTACCAATTAAAATGTTATTCAATGCGTCGCCGTTGAGCGCGACTTAAAAACACATTTCCCTCGATAAGACGACGACCTGGAACAGGGCTCTTAACGCAAACGATATTACCATAAACAGAAGCCAACACAAAACTGAAACTAAAGGCTGGCGAACGGAAATGGAATCCGCAGGCAAAACTTGGCAAGTGTGTGCTGTGAAAACATGTGTGGGGAAAACTGCGTGGAAATTACAGAGGAAATAGCCCATATGTTTTTTTTTTTTGCGAAAACAGGGAAACTTCACGAAGAGCAATTAAAAATGGAATTTTCTACATTTTATACGAGACGGAAATGTTTTAGAAATTCTATATTTATTTTGAAATGTTTTGTTTTAATAAAGCTTCAACCAAAGGATCCCTTTCTTGAAAATGAAAGATACTTAAAGTTATTTTATTCCACTTATTAAATATTTATTTATAGTTTCAATACAATTTGAAAAAGCACATCCCAGACCTGCTTAAGCCTTCTTCTTTAAACCAATTGTTTCTAATGTTCGTTAAGACTTATCAATAATTTCTTGAAGATTAACGATCGTTTCCGCTTTCCTCCAGCAACCCAATGGGCCCGGCCTGGAAATTCTTTTGAAATTGAGCGAATCTTGCAGACGCATAAGCATAAAAATTCCTCGAGATCTGGCTCCCTCACCGAGGGCAACGGATTTGGCTTTTATTTTTAGCCCCTGCTGGATATCCACTGGATCCACTTAAACGACGGCTGCCTTAACTGTGAGCTACGAGATGGGAGCTGCTTTGGCTGCTCATCCAGGCCAACGCAATGGCAAATAACACGGCAACTTTTGCTTTTAGTGCGGCTCCTCCAGCTCCTCTAGCTCCTCCGTTTCCAGCGAAAAGTGAAATCCTTTTAAAGCGGCAGCAAACAAAAATCTAGGAAAATGTCGCCGCCAAAAAGTTATAAATCTTGTTCATATTTGCACGTGAAGCCAAAGCCAGACTCTGGCCAGGAGACCCACTCCCGGACCAGGTTGGGAAGCCATAAATGTC
>VNJS01002901.1:0-30431 GCA_008042575.1 Drosophila watanabei | reverse complement strand
TCAATCCCATTCTGCTGAGAGTTTACACCAATGCTGGCCACGGGGCTGGGAAGCCAACTCAGATGCGCATTAACGAAGTCACCGATATAATGTCCTTCTTAAGGAAGACCCTCGATGTTGATAGACTCAATCTCTAAAGGACCGATTGCATATAACAAAAATAAAAACTAAGGCTAGAATTGAATTTAATTGTCTTTTTTACACAAGTTACTATAGGAATTTATTATTAGAAAAAACTTCAACTAAATGTAACTTACGCGCTTACTGAGGGCTCAGAAAACTAAGAGCTGAGATTAATACTCGGCCAAAGATCTTTAAGAAACTCAACTTGCTGTCGTAAATCAAATGTTTAATCAATTTAAATTTCAGTTTAATTAGAAAAAAAGGTGCCCAAACATCGCAGCTGTCACGGCGGAGATGCTTCCATTCTGAACAGTTCCCTGGCTCCGTAATCGCATGATAGTCGGGCGATTAACGCTCAATACGGTCGCTGAGCATGCGATATATGTATGTAAGGGGTTTACGACTGGGGAGGATCCGCGGACCCGTGCAGAGGGGGGCGGAAACAGAAGCTGCCAGAGGCGCACCGAAGGCAGCTTCTGCCCACAGACACTGGGCGGAGAGCGTTTAGGTAGTTGGTAGTGTCTGCTGCCAACTTGGGGCACCCAGCATGGGTCTGCGGGTCCGGGTCCCTGTGTTGCAACCCTTGGTATCGGGGAAACGCGATCGAAAATGGATTTGTATCAATATCGACTCACTAACATGATTCCAATAAATTAATATGCATACATGGCAGGCACACAGACAGCGACTGTTGTCTGGCCGGCCGTTGGCTCGGAGCCGAGCTCCAACTCGGAGGCCGGAGTCTGGAGATCTCGATCGACATCGCAACACGATGATGCATGTGCAGTGTCTCTGAGTTGTGATCGTGTTAATGTAAATAATTGCCAGCCAGTCGAACGAGGCCCAGTCGTACAGTACGGTACGGTGTGGTAGATGTAATTAAAATCTCTCCGCTTCTCACTTTCTGTCTGCATTTTGACCAGCTTGTTTGGCGTTGGCCAAGGGAGATCCCTCTTTCCTGATATCAAAGTGCGCGACATACACGCAAGGCTGTTTTTCTCTCCTCTGCCTTGTTTTCTCTCCTTATTTTGGGAGCTTGATGCTGACAGTTCACGAGTCTGGCTGGCATCTGCTGAGATTTGCGGGGATTGAATTCCAAAGTTGTCATTTCAGTCAGCGAGGTGTCTAATTGCCTTTGTTATTTATACAAGGCCAAACTATTTTCGGCAATTAGTTTCTTTAACATCATAGCTATTGGAAACTTTTTCTGAATACACATTTATGTATCATATTAATTACTCAATCTTTAATGGTATAGAAAGGTCGAATTTGCAAAGTAATCTTATTTTCATTAGATTTAACTATGCTTTCCTCAAAGCCTCAAATTAAGTTCCTCTAGCACTCGGAACCCTGAGAAAGATTTCAATAATCTACCTTCGATTGGAGGTTGATGCAAATTCCTTCACCTTTGGATGCATAAAGGTGCACGTGACCCAAACTGGGAAACGAACAGGGTCTCAGGTTTGGATTCTGTTTCGGTTGCTTACTTCACTTATTCGTATGTCAAGATGGCCAAAAGGCTTCGAGGCGAGGCCCTTGTGTTGAAACATTCTACTGTCCCTGGCTTATTTATGGACGCAGATGCTAAAGATATTGGGCCAGACGAGGACGAAGTCGTCCAAGACGAGTGGCCGAATAACTAACTCACTTTGCGTGGATTCCTTTAGTTTTTAACAGATATTGGCAAGCGATGGCGATGGCATTTCACAGGAACGGCAACACACTGAAATAAATTAATTATTATAAGCAAATATTATATATTGGAGAAAATGGTAAGCTTGGTTTGAAATTTATAATAATTTGTTTTAAAGTTACTTTTTTCCCATTGGTAATATCGATGGAGAGTATAACAGTTTTATGCTTCGAATCTGAATAGTTTTTTATTAATTTATTGGAACGGTTACATTTTATTTCAAATATTTTTGTATACACCTTAAAATATATTTTTGAAAAATTAATAAAGTTAGCCCTTACTTCATATTCATATTCTATTCATTCAATTCAACAATTTCAATTTAACATAATTGCTTAAATTAGAGGGCAAAGCTGAGCTAGAAGTTCAATTGAAGTCAAGTAGTAAACTTGACCACAGAACTGATGGTTCCCAAGTGGAGGAGGTAAAATGTTATTGCATTTTTTGCACTTTATGTGCTTATTAAAAAAAATCTGATTACACTAATTTTACAGGTCTGTCATCTCTAGTATCTAGTATCAAAAATTCATTCGTGATAAACAGGAGATATTTGGACCTCAAGCTTTCAAGAATTTATAAATATTGTACATATTTACAAGTCTGCATCAATGATAAGGTAGTAGCATTTGGATAACATTTCACATCGCTGCAGAAGAGTCACGCACGCAGCAAGTTTTTCAGCTCAATCGCCGATCTCGAGGCCGATTCTGGTTCCAGATCCCAGCTCAGATCAGTTAAGTTGTCAATCAGATTTACAGATCCGTGGACACGGCCCCTTCCATCTTGTCCGCTGCGCCAAAGTCGCAATGTCATTATTTGTGGGAACCAATCCAGAGGAGAGTTTTTGTATCACGCGGCCAGCGCAAAATCGAAAATCATTACTTGAAACTCATGGCAGAGTAAGCGCGAGTCGCAGCAATCAATCAATCACAGGCACAAATCAAACATGTCAGGTCCGAACTCGACTCGAATCGAGTCATGAGTGGCTCTGGAAACGAGTCCAGCTCGCACAATGGCGTACATATTTGACAGATCGCCGCCGAACGGATCGATAGTGTATACATTGTCGATCCGAGCTCTGTACACCTCTTGAGAGGGTTTCGCTCGACTTGGTTCGGTTTCATTTCTTCAGTTATTTATATTCATCGGATCTTCGATCACAGTGAGCCTCGAGTGCAGCAACAGTTGAGTGTGTAAATAAAGGTTAATGAGCTTTTTTCCCACTCTGTTGCTGGGTTTCTTTGTCAAAGAGAAATTACCTCTTCTGTATATATATAAATATCATTGCGGAATATTTTTAAAAGATATCATTGCTATACAGAGGATATTTTTATCGGTTCATTGTATTTATAGTCCCAGCTTTACTTAACGAGTTTTAAGTAAACTCTTTGAAAAGAAAGACTAACAAACCGAATATATCTAGAATCTAGATTTTTTACAGCCACAATGATAAGTATTAAATTTAATTGTAAAAAATTGTTTAAAACACCAAAAAAAAAAGAAGAATTGTACACACATTTTAGTAAGCAGAAGTTTATACCAACGGTTCTTAAATTATAACAAGAAAGGAAGCTAACTTTAGCACTCCGTAGTTTGTATACCCTTGTAGATTGCAATTGAATTAAAAAATTATTTAAATTATTATTTAAAATAATTATTTATTCATATCATTCATATATAATTTTTTTCCAAAAATTTTGGCGATTGTTCCTATGACAGCTACATATGTGCTATTCAAAACTAAAGAACTAGTTTGCGTATAATCGGACAGACGGACATGGCTAGATCGACTCGTTTAAATGTATTAGTATAAAATATCCGTTTTTCGATATATATATATTCTTCAATTACTTCATATTTTTTATTGTTTCTTAGGCTGGCATATGATGTAGTAATTAATTTTGATTTTATGAAAAATTGTATAATTAAACAAGTTTTTACACCTAAAGTTATTTGAGTACACCCTAAAAAATAACAGGTTAATGTCGGCGTTTTTATTATTTACTCTTATAACTCTAAGTCTGTGAGCCTACAGACAGAAAAGCAAATATGGCTAGATCTCCTCTCCTGTTGATGCTGACTCTGTATAAGGTCAGGAAGCACTTAATTGATCGCTTGAAAATCAGTGGAGAGTTATCTCCCGATTATTCCTATTCAACGCTCTGTTCCCTAATTGCAATGCAAGAAATAGACTCGATGTGGCACACCTTTCCCCCTGATTTTTCCCTATTTGGCTTTCCCCTTTATTTACGCATCCCACCCCGCTGATCCTGCGGCGTCCCGATGTTTGTGTTCTGCAATTAAATTCGTATTCTCTTACAATTGAGGCGCTCAAGTGGAATTTCCACGAATATCATGGATATGGATACGCTGACAAGCAGATTGAGATGCAGACGCAGATGCCGATGCTGGGTGCCGAGCTAGAGCTGACTCCGAGGCAGCTGCATTCTGGGCCGAGACCCTGCTCTGCGGTTCTGGCCCGTTTGTTGTTATAGGCCCTCGCTTCCAGGCCGGTGCGTGTGTTTATACGGCTCTTGGTGTTATTTTTCCCCCTCTGCCACTGCCACAGGACGGGAATTATCAATGGGGGAGGCTGCGGGGCCTCAAGCACCGTGCATATCAAAATAATCAAATTTTTGATTGAGTGCAGTTAGTGCGTCTGTGTTTACCCATTGTAGACGACGGTGATCGAGAGATCGATTCGGCTCATATTCATTGCCCCGAGGAGCGAGCTCGGTTGCGTTTTCGTTTCGTTTTCAGTTTTGTGTCCAATCATGTTGTTGATATTGATAATGACATTGATGGCATCGAGTTGCCCTGACTGACTATCGAGATGCACAGGGAGAAAATCGTATCATCTCTGGAATGTACACTTTCTCTCAAGTACTGGTTATCTTTTCTTCATTATTCAGCGGTTATGGCTTTACTTTGATCTGTAAAGACAATTCTTCAACTTCGATTTCATTCGATCTTAAAATTGTTCTCGGTGTGAGCTTCACATCATCAACTCGATCACAATCTCAAGAGCGAATGCATTCGGTTGTTTGCGCGGATTTTTTATTTTGAATTTTTTCACGTTGCCTGATGGTTGTCAATCCAGTGAAATCCGGCACAGTTCGACGGAATCGAATATTGGAATCCACCCCAGCCACACGATGATGCTGACATTATCGAGACACTTAAAAATTTGTCTGCACCCAGGGCAACCATAGCACAATTTTCATTTAACATGAGCGATAAATGCGCAAGTGCCAATGCTCAAGACACTCACCGATCTTGCCCAGCACTTCTCTGAAATTGAAATTGTTTTCTCATCATTAGACATGCGATACTCTGGCCGATGAGGGTCTTGGCACATTTATCAGGCTTGTTGGCGAACCCGACTCGAGTTTGATTGATTCGAAGCACTTGACATCGGAGATCGGCGGATTGGAAGAGAGAAAGCGAGGCTTGTGACTGATCGAATTTATCGAATTGAATAATGCATAATGCCTTTCTTTGTTATTTAAGCTAGACTATGTTAATCATTCCTAATTTTAATCTTAATCCAAATCATTCTACTAAAATAAGTAAAAAGTAAAGTGAAAGTCTTTTCTTATTACTAACTAACCCCAATCATTTGAAATATGCATCCTTTAACAGTACACATATCGTCGATTTTTCTTCTTTAAAAAATCGTTTAATATTCAAAAAGATATCGTTAATTTCTTTTGACTAAACAAGCAAGCTGGATTATCACTGATAGACAGATGGTCTACTCAGATAGATTCTATTGCCGAAACAAGAGCACATTTATCGTGAAACAATTGAAGCAATTAATTGAACACCCCGAAAACAATTTGCCATATTGTCGGTGACATCGGACAATTGTCAGTCACTGGGAGTGCCCGTGAGTAATTCGTCAGAAATAATAAGGGACAGCCAGCGGAGGCGACAGGAGAAATCAGAAATGGCAGAATCAGAAAAAGATGTCCTTTGTTTTTGGCACACGGCCCGAAGTGCTGCGATTTTAACTGCAACGTGACTTGGAACTCTTTGCGGTTTTTCCTTTGATTGGCAATTTTTCAAAATCGTCACCATCGTCGCCGCTCGGACAGGCACGCCCCGGGTCAGTCTCTCGCTCACTCACATGCCTGCACTGCGAGAAAAGGTGTATGAAGTGTGCTTTATTCGAGGTTTATTAAATAAAACGGGAGCGGGAGAGTTTGTGAATTTCTTTATAAAGTGTAATACATGCTTATAGATATATTCTTTGATTTGGTTATCAGCAATCTAGTTAATATTTATGTTTATTTTAACAGTCTGTAATTTACAATGTTTTGAAAGCCTCAAATTTTTCTTATTAGATGTAATTTAGTTTCTCTGAGTGCACTCGCACAATCTGGCCAGCGGTTGGCGGCCCCGAGGAGGTTTTGGTTATTTATAATTCGAAGCGATTGATTGATGGAATCGCTGCAAAGTCGGTGACACTTGGCACTGAGGCAAAAATAAATAACCGAAGCGATGCTGGGCGAGGCATTGACAGCTGATTGCGAAAGTCCATTAAGGGACTCTGGCCGAGGAAGCTGGACGAGGTGCTGGCCACGTAAGCCGAAGACCGAAAGGATGGGATGGAAATGGGAGTGGAACTCGGAGTGGGAGCTGCTGCATCTGCATTGAGGTTTTGTGGCCATGGCAGCGGCATCAAAAGTGCAGTCAATCAAGTGAACAAAATTGGATAATTTACCCCCCCAGAAAAAAGTAACGTTACGTTTGGTATTACGGCCCTGGAATGCTACAATGCTACCGCCCGCCCTGCCTCCATACATATGTGTTTGTCTTTCTGATGTCGAGTGGTTGTTCTACCCAAATCAGGCAACACTCCGAAGTATTTTGGGGAATCCTTGCCAAAATGATAGCCCACCAGTGTCTGCTGCGGACAGGTGGCTTAATAAAGAGAACCAAGAAGATGCTTTGGCGCTGGGTGAAATTGTTAAGCGAGATATGATTCAATTTGAACTTTTTTGATGATTGCAACGAAGTAAATTTAACAATTCACCTTTATTTTTCCAGTCAAATGATTTACTGCATCATGTTTGCAGCATTTAAAATTAAATACAAAAGTAACCCTTAGTTTTTATATAAATTGAACATTTTACTCGCACAGTAAAGACCTTAAAGCTTTCCTCGTAATATCTGGTGTGTGTCAATATTGTGACACGGCATGATTTGTTCGCACATCCTTATGCATGTACATATATGCATCTGCTATATTCAACCACTTGGCGCGTCGCATGATGATCGGCAATAAATTGATGCGTGGCACGAACCAGAATCGCTGGCACAAAGTGGACTGAGTCAGCTAAATGCAAACCCCTGACTGATGTGCTCGGGCACCTTGGAAAATAAGCTGCAGTCCTTCACTGCTACAATTCTTACAATAAGATGAAAAGGCTCCCAGACCCTTTAATTACAATATATGATTTATGAGCGTGGGATGCGCAACATATTCCTCAGCCCAACAAATGGGGGAAGCCCTGAAAGGAGCCCAAATAATTGCAGCTGAAGACATTTACACGCGCTCCTGACATTTACGACCGTCCGACGGCGGAGTGCTCGGATTGTGTGTGACATGTGGAGCTGGACAGCCGGCGCTGGACAATGCCAGTTACTGGTCATGATGCTGCCGCTCCGGCCGCGCAGATAACAAACAACAAGGGCCGCAAAAAGGCGAGCGAATAAAACCAACTCACCAACACTACATAAATTTCAAAACTAGCCAGCTCCGAGCTCTGGTCGGGGAGCCATCCCCTCATCTGCCACACACATTTCACGCAGTGACGACATGAATCCGCCAACATAAACACACTCACCCAGGGGCACAACAAGGACATCAGCCCGAAAAACGGACGCACTAAAGCACACACGAGACATTAGAGAGGACCCACAGCGGAAAAACTCCAACTGAACAGGACAACTAGTGCAGGGATGGCAACAGGATATTTGACCCTCTAAAAGATTCTTCTGTATCGTACGGACTAAGTTTTGGAAGACATTTTTTTCCTACGCATTAACATACGAACTAGTTTTTAAATAATGTTAATCGTTTATGTTAGCATCACGTAAGATTCATTTAATATCATCCGATTCGTAACTTATAGTGAAACTTGTAGGCATACAGAAAAGATTTTGATGTTAAATATGCCGAAAAAATTTGAATAATCTTATAATTCCGACTACAGAATACCCACTTTTAATTCAATCGCAATATATTTTTGGTAAGCTGGTAAGTTGTATTCGGTTATTTGCATAAGTCTATAAGATGTCAGGTATCATTAACGTAGTGCTTTTATTTTGAAATTAACTTGATCTTCATTATCACATCTGTCTACACACCTAGTCCTTTATGTAATAGATTGCATCTACGGTTTTTTAGCTCCCCTAATAATACATTCTTAAGTTCTCTTTTTGACATAGTAAATACTGTTAGTCCCATGGTTAAAACAATTTTTGAAAAGTGAAATTCTGCAACCGTTGTGCGATTTAGCGTTTTATGTGCCAGAGAGTGGACAACGACATGAAGCGTATTCAGAGGCTGCGCCGGACAGGATCCAGAGAGAAGGTGGGGCTCGGAGTCGGCGGGGATAGATGTCGGCATGAGGGAAGCACGGATGCAGGGGGCCTGGACCTGTGGACACTGTGTGTCCTGGCGTGCAGCCGTGGCCAAATTGGTTGATAGCTCGAAAAACAGTTTTTGCACAGCTCCGTCAAATTGCATTTGGTGTGACAGACCGCAAAATGCATCATCACCAACATGAGCGATGAGTGTTGTTGTTCTAGTTGTTGCCGCTCCGTTGTTGTTGATGTTTATATTTGTCAGGCCCCGTTCGTCCTTCCCCTGCCCCTCGCAGTGGCCACCCATCAGCATGGCCTCTCCACATTGTCCAGTAATTTACGAGCTTTTTTCGGCATGTCCACAGGAGTGGGAACGCAATGTGTTGCCTGCATTTCACTTTGCCCGGCTGATGACGAGGCGGATGGAGCTCGGAGGGACAGAGAGCCTGGAAAAGTGTTGCAAAACCGTGGGCTAGGACCAGGAGGCACTGCCAGGAGGAGTGTGTGGAAATAGAGAGATCATTGCCGGGAAAGTGTTTTTGAGGTTAAGCTTTTCAGTACACTATTTTTGGGGGAGTCTAGGAAGAAGTAGGTGAACAGTGATTCGAAACAAATTGCTTCGAATATTTGAGTGCGATTACTAAGTTCTTTTATAATTTGTCAGGACTCTAGAAATATTCAGAAGTAAGCTCTAATTTGTAGTATTGTGCCTGATTATGATTTATTTTTTAAATAATTCTTTAGTAAGAATCCTTAATCAAAGCCATCAGTCAAGTAAAACTGTAAGGCATTGCTTTATAACTCAAATGTATTTGATTTGTTTTATTTAAATTTGTAAAGTTAAGTAAGCTAATTTTTCGTGTCTTTTTTTAATAAAATATGGGTAGCTCTAAAGTGGTTATAGTTCGAAGTACAGTTGCGAAACGCCTTAAAAAAGGATGTCAAGGAGTTAACATATTCCTAATGGTTAAGGTGGTAAAGCCTATGCATGAAGCCATACGAGTTGCAGCGTGACTGTAAGTTTGAGCCGCAAAATCAACTGCCTCTCCTTTAAAATCAAATATAATATTTTTCAGACTTTTATCGAACATCATAATATGCGATTTCCGAAGCTAAAATTGTGAAGTATGAACAAATAATGTATCGGTATAGCAATGACAGTATATGGCTTTAATTATATTAAAAAGAAAAAACACATGAATATTAAATATATATTCTTAAAAGTTACGACCCCAACCTGGCTTCATTTTTTATTTGCCATTTAATAATAAAAAGCTTCTGTTTTGATCCCACTGTGCCTTGTTGGAGCGAGGAACGACGAACAACTTCATTTATTTTCAGTTCACATTAATGTAGCGTGAATTAAGTGTCAAGGACATTTTTTGGTTTTGCTGCCAACGACGCAACATGTTTCAGTCTCTGGCTGTGAAGCGGCCACCTCCATCTTCGGCCTCTGTGCCCATGTCCTTGCACTCTGGCACTGCGGTGGGTGGTGTTATGTTTGTCATGTGTCCTCGCAGCTGCGTGTGTGCTTGGGTGTGTTTCAGCCGTGGGTGACCGAAAATGCATTGCAACATTCAAGTAAGTGACGTAAATGCATCACGGACACAGCACAACACACTCACGCACGTTGGCCGGACCGGCGGACGGACGGAGTATATCATCGTCATCATCATCATCATCGGGATGCGAGCGGACATCCCCACACATAGCGCACACACGCTCAGGCAGGCATCAGAGGCAGTTATGGCTGTCAAGATGAATGCCATATCATCGCCGCACCGAAAATGGTGTCAAAACGTCACCAACGGCGGTTCAGCCCTTCAGCAGTAAAACTGCAAACAGAAAACAGGACCTCCACCGTTGTTATCCGGATGAGTTATGAGTTGTGCCCGGCCGGAGCCGAAGGAGGAGCTCCTGACCCCCAGCACCAGACTTCCCTGCATTCCAGACAGTCTGCCTCATACATACATATGTAGTTCAACGGTTGTGGGAAATACTTCGAAATTCGACTAATACATCCCCGCAATCCCGAATTAGCACACCAGAATGAAATGTTAAATGGAGAATTGAAGACAACGCAAGGCATTAGAGGTAAAGACCAAGTCATAGTGGAACTTGGACTTAGTTTTAATGTTATTCGATTCTCAAAAGCCCATTGTTTTGGAATGTGTTTAAATATGTTAAATGCGCTGCATTAGATGTCTATGTGAATTAGACCAATTAAAACAATTTTGTTTGATTTGCCGTTTACATTTTGTATTATATCTGTTACCTATTGGATAAAATGGTTTAATGCCATCTAAAAATATAGCTAAGAGGTCTCTTCATGAAGTACATATACATATTCTAGATAAGAATCACCAGCCGAGTCGATTTATCCATAGCCGTCTGTCTGTCCATGTAAAACAAAAGATACTATAAAAGCTATATCTAACCAATTTGGTAAGAAAAATTAAAGTCTGTTGCACGAAGATGTTGCACGCAGATAAGTTTTGCTTTCCATACTCATTTGCTGTCTTACAATTCAAGAAATCCCATAACTAAACTATAGCTATAAATATTTTCTAAACATATTTCTAAGTGATAAATTTGCTGTGCTTATTTAATTGTAAATCTTAATTTCCCCTAGAGTTTTTAACTATTGTCCATAAGTGCCATCCGGACTAGGTACATTGAAAATAAATTAGGTGTTCTATAAAAGTTTTTTGTGTATTTAATTAATTTAATTTATTTATTTTTAGTTTAACAAATAAATATGTGGAGGTCTGTCATACAGAATTTTTCCCATTTTTAATGATTTAAATAAAATAGTTATAATATAATTTATTAAAGAACGTGTTTTACTGAACAATTATTCAAGCTTTCTTACCATAGATAACTGATTAAAAACGTGGGTTGTGTCTGTCACACAATTGCTGATAACCGGATAGCAAATCCGCAGTACTACACACCTCTATTATTTCCTTAAGATCACTTCAAATAAATCACTTGCGAATTATAAAATCCATACAATGGCTTTAATGGGAAAGGATGTTGAAAACGCGGCTTAAGGTGACGTCGTTCACACTTGGCAGCATGTGTCGGGGGGCATTAGAAGACGAAAGTCAAAAGATTCGAAAATAAAGGTAATTCGAGCCCGTTGAATTGGGAATTTTCGGTAGCACACAAATTCCGTGTCGCTAATCGGAAATTAATTAATGTCAAAATTTTGAAGAGGACCAAGGTATCCGCGCTTCACTTTTGACCTTCTCCGTTTTCGGTTTCTCCTAATTGGTATTAGTTTCCTCAGTCTTACTGTCTGTATTACGTTGTGTGTGTTGGTTAGCCAGGTTAACTCTTTGATTGGGTGTCGTCTGCGTTCACTTTGGCGTGAAACGTCCGAGAGAATTACTTGAGCCGTTGTTACAATTGATGAGCCAGCAGAAAATTGTGGCATGTGGTTATGGCTTTTGGCTGTTGTATCGAGTTTCAGCTAAAGGACTTTGCTGGTGGAAATGCTAAAGACCTTAGGGTTTCAGAAGATAAATTTCGAATTCTATAACGAATAAAATACAAACAGGATGTGATCAAGATTAACTTGGACCTTTAAATAGTACGTAACTTTAGACATCTCTGGCTGATGCAGTTTAAATATGGAATACATCCCTTTAAAAATATATATCTTTCCTGAAATCAGAATTCTATTCTTCAGAAAATATGAAATTAAAATGCTGCCACACAAGGGATACTCGAAAACTGTTTAAGGAACTTATAAAGCACATAATAAATGGGAAAATTTAAGGCTCTCCTTTAAAGAAGGAAGCAGGACCTCCATTACATCAAAATCGATTATTGATTTCCGTTTTGGCCGTTGCCGGAGCAGCCTAGTTTGCCGGAGAAGTGTGGAGAAAAAACACTGGGTAAAAGCCACGCAAAACAAACACAACGAAATAGAGAGGGCAGGAAAAAGAACAAAAAAGAAAGGAGAGTGCCGACCGGCGAGCGCCAATGAAGGGCGAAATTGGTTTGGTTTTTGCATGTGAATTTCATACGAAAATCAACAAGTTGCCATCGGGTTCGATGAATGGCAAAGTGGGTTGCGAGGCCTTGGGTGGCTTGGCTGGGGAACTTGAACTCTGGGCCACGGCGAAAGAAAGAGCTCCGGCAGTCGGCAGACGGCAGGCAGACGCTCGCCTCGCCTCGCCTCGTCTCGCTGCCAAGGCCGACACGCACACACATATTTAAGCCAGAAGGAGGTGGGGTGTGTGGGGTGGAACGTGAAAAAATCGCTATTCGGGGCTTTTTGTGCCTCGCCAAGGAAATTCAACTCCAAACCAAACCGAACCGAAACCGAACTTCTGGAAAAACAATTTCTGCTTAACTTTTTTGCTGCTGCCCCTCTTTTGTTGTCAGTAGGTGGGTGGTGGCAGTGGCAGTGGGCGAGGGGCCGTGGTTCGTGGCCTATGCCACACGGCAGACTATTGCGATATAATTCCATGATTCTGCTGCGGCCTTGTCCTAGTCCCCCTTATGTCTGGCACCCTCCAGTGTGTGTGTGTGTGCTGGTAGGCATTTTTCGAAAAATTTTCCCAAGCAACAAGCGACTGGCGAACGTTTCACTTCCTCACCTTCGCGCTGAAGGCGACGCAAATTGTTTGCCTCTCAACGTGAATTACGACGCCCGATTCGTCATCAATCAATCAAGGGTCCTCGTCCTCGTCCCCCCAACCCATCACATCCCATTTCATTTCATCCTGTCCCGAACCTACCTACCCATACGCCCTGTGGCCCCGATATCGGACGCACTTATCGTCGTCACCATCATCATCATCATCGTCATCGTCGGGACAACAGCCATCTCAGCGACTCAATGTGTATTCCATCAAAGGGATTCCACTTTGCTCTTGCCTTGCGGTTTATTCAATTGATCTAAGCAATAAAGTAGCGTTACGTTTCCAACTCGATTAAAGCCATTTTTCAAAATGGTCACTTAGAGCAACATATTAAGGACTTAGTATTTGCTTCTTAGCTGAAGATGATACTATTTAGTTTTTTTTTTTTTTTTTAAGTTTCTTGACTCACTTCGACATGCGGTATTTAAATACAATAAAGATTGCTGTAATAGTGCAAGAACATGGGATAACCGGTACTAAGAGCTTTGTGCGTTATAATAATACAATGATGATCACTTTTTAATTGATAATTGTCTGCTGCTGTTATGATTCTGATTGATTAATTGGAGGTTTCATTTGAGCATTTAAAGAGATAAATATAGTTGATTTATTGTTTCGCTTTTTTCTATTACAACTACGGTCACATTTAAATAAGGGCAAACATTAATAATGGAGGGAGTTGACAATATAAAAGTGTTAATTTATTGAGTCTTTGTAAAAAATCTCTTGCAGCAATTTATTTGGAAAAATTTTAATTGATTTTTTACTTGTTTATTTATTTAGATATAATATTGATACAATTTATTAAAGCAGTTTTTTTGTTTGCTAAATTGTATAATATGGTTTGGACTTTGTCGACTTTCTCTGTTAATTTTTATTTGAAATGCTGTGTAGTTATCTTTTTCGCTCTTGGGTATAACTCTATGGGTGCTGTTGAACCTCTAATATAAACTCTTATGAATGAAGTGTCACTATTGTCTAATTAATATACTTAATCATAAGTTTCCCTTCGTTTTTAGGGGTAGGATAAAAATAATGAAATTATTTAATAAAGACTACTGAAATCATATAAAAACTCATATTGTTATTAAAATGAAAAGAAATCTTTGAGTAAAGAGTAATTTTTATTTTTGACATCCCCTTCAACTCCTGCACCGATACTTCCTAGGTCAGCTTCAAGGCAAGGCCATTCGATTGCAATATAGTCTCAAAATTATTTTTGTTTCTCAATCCTTAACACCCTCCCTTAATCCTCAATTACAACTCAGTAGACAGCTTACAGAGATCGCCATGTGAATTATGACACTTCAATTTTATTAATTGGCTATAAATCAGGGGCCATAGGGTATCCGAAAATGAAGAAATTGCCGCCCGGCCTGAGACTGAGCCGAGAACAAAAGCCACCGACAATCATTCAGTTTGCAAATTGGCCAACATTGAAACAGACAGGCTAAAGCTGCAAGCGAATTGGAACAAGGCTCAATGCCCGCCCTGACAGATCTCACATCAAACGTCAAATGGAGGAGGCCTTGGCCAACGAGCGGACGGATGGAAGAGTGTACGGATAGATGGATGGATGGATGGATGGACGGCTGGGTGAGTGGAGGCCAACGGGGTCGGGAAAAGTGTTGTGAGTTATGACGAGGACGTGCACAAGTTGATCCATCAAACTGTTCAAATCTGATGCCAGTGCACTCGATTTCATGCATTGAACGATGACTGCGACGAGGACGCCGACGTCACCGCTCATGACGGATGGCTGTGACTGTGGCCGACACGGAATCGCAAGGACGGACGGAAGGACGCCGCATGGCGGACGCGAGGCCTCGGCCATGTCCAACCTTAGACATGACGAATGTCTCACGCTGCGGATAATTTGATTTGTCGATGCAAACGCAAATCCACCAACAGGGCGCATAAATAATTTGTGTACTCTCTATCATTATGGGAAATCGATTGCCGGGCAACTAACAGGGACTTTGTCGGTGACTTAGATCGTCGACCATGGGAATTTGTTTGGTTGAATTCCCAACAAATGCCGATATCTGTACATTGGAGAAGCACTGAATAACCTGCTGTTCATTTTTTCTTTAAAAAAAGGAACATATAAACAATGTTATCCAGATTTTAATTAAATATGATATATTTATAAGCTAAGTAATCTACAAACATAGAATGAAGCCTGTTTCGGAATGCCGTCGCTTAAATGCTCTTGAAGTTTCAATTGGATCATTGCAAGTAAAACAAAAGAAACATGGACATGCCGGTTGACTTTGTCTAACTACGCTCAAATTGATTAATAACCTTAATTTTACAGAACGAAAGACACAACAAAATTTAAGGCATATGTAACAAGCGACAATACCCAACAAAATACAAACGGAGCTAGAAACAAAAATATTAAAAAAGTTTATAATTTTTAATTTACATATCATTCCAGATGTAGTAATAGATATGGTCTTCGACACTAATAATAAAAAGAATATCATTTCAAAACCAATCTGTTGAAAATAATAAAGTTTATTTTTTATGCAGTTTTTGATCATTCCTATGGCAGCTATTTAATAAAGCCGAACGATTTTTATGAAATTAAAAGCAATAAAGAAATTTCTTATTTACAAAAAAATTAGATTTGGCTCGGATTTCTGGGTATATAATGAATATTCCTATAAACTACTAAACTCACTAAAGATTCTTATTCAATTTTGATTAAGATAAACTTACTAAATTCATAATAGTTATTTACCATAAAACTATATGGGAAATCGTAAAAATAATAACTGAAATCGACATGAACTCAAACGGATTGGATGTTTGAATCTTTTTTTGGATTTTTTTACTCAAAATAAGTCTTCATTATAAGTAACTTATGAATATTTGTACCAAGTTTGTAGCACACAATTGATCCTTCGGAAATCCTATATAAAGAAAATCTACAAACTTGGCAAAAATATGCATGAACTTCTTGTAATTTATGTAGACTTTTATTTTGAGTATTGATTTTTATTGATTTTTATTGTTTTGGTCAAAAATAATGATTATTAATGATTTATAAAATCCTAAATATAAAAATCATCTCGCCAGTGGATATATTTTCCGAGGAGGATTCCACGATATTATTCTTTTTCTCCTAAGTGGGTTATAAGTGATTAATTTTTAAATTTACAAATTTTACCGATAATCATTATTTAGGGTCCCTGTTATTTATTTCATATGCAATAAAGAGTTTGAAAGAGTCTATTGAATTTTATTTTAGCCTTTTATCCTGAATTACATCAAAGAAATCTTCACCACATGGCTTGTAAATTGTTCCATGAGAGTAATATTTTTCCCTCAGTTTTGTCTTGATAAAAGTATACAATACAATTATTTTGCAACAACATTTATCCAGTTATAAATTAAAATTCTACCATACTACTTACCAGATCGCATTCTTAATTTGTAGGATATTTAAATCATAAATTAATTGTAACCATTCTTTACTTCTGTTTAAGTATTTGATCCAGCAAGGGGTTTGAGTGAAGTCAAGACAGATTGAAGCGAAGGGCTTTCGGAACGCAGCATTTCCTTAATTTTGACAAGACGTAAAGTCTATTAAGAAAGTCAATCAATGTCTCTCAGGCGAGTTGACTTCGACTTGCACTTCAAGTTGGACAGGGAATGGGACTGGTAGCCCGTAGACGCGAAGACTCCGAATGCCAGATTGGGGACTCAGGATTCAGGATTCAGGATTCGGGAAAGCGGGGATGAGAGCTCTGGCAAGTAAAGTTTTGTGTGTGACAGGCCAGGGGCGGAGGGCTGAGGTAGAGGCTGAGGCTGAGGGAGTGGCACTGGGAGTGACGTGTGGGTGAAGGCGTCGGCCACTTGACTGACAGCTGGACGCGGATGTGGACGTGAGATTGTTGCAAGGAGTCCTGCCTCCTTGATTGAAAGACCGAATTCAATGTGTGCCCGCCCGCGCACCATTCAAATTATGAGAAAAAAATGAATTCACTTCGCAGGGAGTCAGAAGTTGGTTGAAAAAGTTGACAAAATGGATTTCCCGCGGAGGAAATGTGGGTGGCGGAGAGGTCATTGGAGCTGACAAGAACCTGAGTGTGGCCACCTCCTCCTGATGACATCCGACAGGTAAAAGTTTTCCTCTTTTACCCGGGCTCCGTCAATTTGTAAAAGTGTTTTTCATCAAACAGGAATTAATTAAGATGCGCCAGCGACGACCCCAAAGTTTCGCAACGAAAAAAGGAAGCCTCAATGGGATCAGCAGCCCCGCCTCCCGTCCTCGAGTCCAATCCAATTCCAACGCCAATAGTAATTGAAAATCATCACTCGAGATTTTGCTAATTATGTGGAATTATCATCTCAATTATTTATTTTCGACTTTCATGCATTTTTCCCATCGCCCCGATTCGGCTCCCTCTAATTACTTTTTTCCTCAGGTGCGATTATAATCAAGGCTTTTGAGGATTTGTGCCATCAAAGTCTCTTCGAACTTCTCAATTAAGCGAATGCATAAATCATTGAACCTGGCACGTCTGCGGATAATTCCCAAATGACCCCAGCCAGCCCCTGCTCCGAAACCAATGGGCATTAGAGTGCGAAAATGTATATATATGCACACTGACACACAGGACACTCATAAATCTGGGGAAATGCTGCTAATTAAAAAAATACGCATATTCCATCATCATTCTGCTCTCCTGGACCTTGGCTCGGCCCCGATAAAGCCCAACTGAGATTTATGCCCTTATAATCCATAAATATGCTTTTACCCATCGCTGGCACACTCATACTGTGTGCGGCTCACAACTGTGCGATATCTTCACATATACATCTTCATAAATTCGCTCGCCAGCGTCGACGTGTCATTCCATGGCGCATTAATTAATAGCCACATCAACAACTTACCAACAAACATAAGATGCCCGTCCCCTGCCGCAGCCCTCTGCTCACCGTCCTTGCCGCACAACGAATCCTCCGAATGACGAGTCCTTGGGGGTATCCTGTTGGCATTCACGCCTCGCAACCTGTCAATTGCTTTCACTGTAAAAGGAGAGAGAGAGACTTGTAGATACCCATTTAGGGTAAATAGAGCCTACTTAGTATATATATGTTAAGAGGTTATATAATAATGTAAATAATCAGTCTGAGTTCATTATTTTAGGAGAAGATTCAAAAGAGTTATATGATAATTTCAAAAAGGAACCCAAGTATTTCCTCAATTGAAGTGTTTGACAAGTCAACGCAAAGCACATCCGAAATTTCCACAGGAAATAAATAACAAATATCCAAATGATAAATAATAATTCCTGCGAATACATCAGAGGACTGGACTACTAATTGGAATTGATTAGACTCGCAGAGCCGCAGAACCCGTCCCCGTGCCAATGCACGTCTCGCAAATTTATCTGCATCTATGGCATATGTGCCATAGCCCCAAAACTTTTGCGAAGTAATAGTTGGGCGAGGGCGTTAATAACAAATGTGCTTAATATTTGTGATCGATGGAAAGTGCTTTGTTTTATTTCCGTCGTGGCGGGAATAGCTAGCCAGGCCAGAGCTTCTCGTCGAAGTCTGGGGCTATTTATTAGACCTCCGACCCAGCCCCAGCCCTCGGCCCAAGTTCCCTGAAAAGCAATATTGTACCAAGAGGCGTTGCACTAATCACTTCATTAGCAAGGGAACAGGAGCAGTGGCAGTGGCAGGAGCTGTGGCCCTACCCAGACATATTTATTTAACCTGCACAAATCACAAATTCATCCATCATCCTTTCTTCCAGGCAGGACCCTCGGTTCCTGTGCGTCTGACAGGCTTCTGCCTTCGGGCTTGGCTTCCAAAATGTGCTTCCTTCTTCATCATCATCATCATCGTCATCATCCTCGCCGTCGTCATCGTCATCGTCTTTGACTGACATTTGACTTCGAGCCTGACGAGTGCGGTGACGATGAAAGCGACAAGTTCATTGTCCTTGCCCTAAGTCGACTGGAAACTCCTTGTAATAAATCCGTCCTTCTGCTCAGCACACAGCGCCATATTTATTTTGTGCGGCGGTTAGCGAAGGACGCACTTTGTTCGCAATTTGTTTTGTTTGCGATTTCCAAGCCGCATTCCCCTGGCCCCTTTCTAGCGTCTGGAGTCCCTCGACATGGGGTCTTCCCCGTCTGACTGAGTTCAGCTTCACTTTGTGTGCGTTTCTGCCGTGCACTCCCTTATTTTTTCGGCTTCTGAAAATGTGTGCCACAGCGGAAGACGCCTTCAATTTGGGTTAAAACTTAAAGAGGAACTGGCTGTTTAATGTGAATTTTAAGAATAAAGAGTGCAGAAGTCGGGATATTTAAGTTATGCTTTGAAGGTACGTCGAGTTGGGAGGTCAACGGCTTGCCAATTTTGACTCTAATTTACTGGAGTTATGTGCAACTTAAAAGGATGTATTGCATTTAACTACTAAAAACAAACGTAATTGTTTAGGCAAAGGTAATGTTTCTGCGGGGCTTTTTTTAACGAAAGATAATATAACAATTTGTTTCTTGTTTCTTGTATTGTTTAAACGTAATTGCCCATTTTGTAAGCGTTTTAAATGCTTCGGAGGACTGACAAACTTTAACCTCTGGTCCAACATTAAAGTAGCCACAATCGCCTGTTGTGCACGTGCTCTTCGGGCTGGCCTAAGTTGATATGCAAACTGACAATGAATCAATTGCTGGCTCAGAGCGTGCACAGCGCAGGACGTTTGCAGGAGGAAGGAGAGGGTCCTGGCAAATTCCAGGTCATAATTAGCTGTTCATGTGTCACGCAGCAGCAGCTGAGGCGACAGCAGCGGCGGGCAGGATGGGCATCGGGAAGGGGTTCCTTTTCGGGAGCCCGACATTCGAGAATGTGAGATTCGGCGTCAACAGCCAATTTGGGGCATTAGCGAAAACCGTTGGGCAATTACTGTCAGAATGCGTCGTCGCCTTGGGCCTTGGACGGGGCTGCACCAAGGATTACTCAACCGAAATTGGCTAATCAAAACACCCAGAGGGTTTGGGCAATGGAAAAGCAATTGTCTGTTGATTGGAACTCGGAAAGGCAGCAAATTTATAAGTGCTGATAACAGAGAAAATAGAAATAGTTCAAAAATGAATTAATGTAATTCATAATAATCAAGTAAGCAAGATAAATGAAATGTAAATAATAAATCTAAAATGTTAATAAAGGCAAGTAAAATAATTGAATATGCCTATGTAGACGTTGTTATTAGTTATTGACCAGAAGCTTTAATGTCTCTTAAAGGTAAGCTTCTTTTTTAATCTATTCATACCCTTTGCCTAAGAAAGGTCTTTCTGCACGATTCTCTTACTTTATACCTAAACGCCTTTCTCTGCGCTTCTCATATTCTCTACCTAAGCAAGGCCCTATATTCCATGTCTGTTATAACGAGCATATGCCCAATTAATTTGATTTAATATTTTATGGTGATTACTATTAATGTAAGCTTTTAGTTGATTCTTTTGCTAACTAGCTTTAATCTAACTTTATACTTTATATTTCAAGTACCTCTGGAATGGTATGTTTATTCCACAGAACTAATTACGCTAAATGACAGCTTTTAATATCTAGAAAGAATCCTTTGTTTTCCCCCTCCTGGAATTTTGAGCCGAATTAATCAGCGCCCAAACATTCGACATTGTTATCGGAACGTCATCAACAGGAGGGAAAGCGGTAGCGGTGGCTGCCCACAACAATGGCTCCAAAAACACATCCAGCAGCCCAACGTCAAAGAACCCTCGGCTCGCATTCGCTCAACAATCGGATGGTGGGGAACCGGGGGCTACTTCTCCATATCTGTCGCCTGCCTTTGATGTGCGTCTTTGACAAGTGAGTTGACAATGTCAACGTCATCGCTTGACAGCCTTATTATGGCATTACGGGCCCATATACGAGTGTATTAATGCAAGCGAGTGTGTTTGTCGGTTGGTATTTGCCGAACTGAACCCTCGACTTTCGGGGCTGATAAAGCAGATGGCCCTAAGCAGCTGGCCAAAGGCGATCCAGAGCGATAAGATGGAAGCATTTGATTTAAACATTTTTGGTTTAATTACTAATACTGTGACTTTAAATTAATTAAGCTTTAATATTAGTACAATGTATAATACAACTGAGATACTTATCATTTCAGTATTATGACTAAAAACGTGGATACGTAGGAGTATCAATATAAGTATACTTTTATGACAAATACTTGCTATCTAAATTCAAGTAGAAAGAAAGTATATGTTTGGTACTATCTTTAGAGTATTTTGGAAATGTTTTAAAGCTTTTTAGAAAATTTCTTTTTTGTTAAAACATAATAACTACAATTTGTGACCAAAACAGTTCCGATTTCTGACTGCATGACTGTGTGGAAAAAACTATAGATATATTGATATATATATATTATAATACTGCGCGCCACCCTCCGCTTGGCCCTCTTGTGGTTATGTGGTTAGGCAGTTGAAAATCTGAAGCCTGATTGGCAGCCACCCTTCTAAGTTCTGTTGGGTCCTTCGAGCCGGATATAAACCAGCAACCTAGGAAAACGAGCGGTGTTTTTCATATGTAATTAAGCGCTATATAACTACGCTTTCTCTCCATTTACATTCCTATAATTTATTTGCAAAAAATTTACATTTTAAAGATTCTGGAAATCCAACTTTCCAACATATAGCAAAAATCAAAAGAGTAATAATAATATTGAGACCTGTGCTCAAGAAAGTGATAATAAAAAGAGCAACAGAGATCAGATGTACTGATTTGTATGAGGTTAATAAATAAAATGTTGAAAAGTTCATCACCCATATTTCGTATTGGGGTTAAATTATAAATTCTCCACCTACTACTCATTTCTCACTATGGACTTCCCCCAGTGTATTTATAAGCCATCCCCAGTGAACTCGGGTGCTTTCATCTACCGCAGACACTGTGATTGACAGATGGATCAATAATTTGGGATGGGCCTGACCATTTCTCACGCACAAAACTAATTACATGACTCGAAAGTTATGCATGATTTTTCTCCTATTGCGGTTGGACTTCGATTGTTATTCAAATGCTCGCCAATGATTTCATATTTTATTTACTTTAACTTTAAAAATTCCGCACACACTTGCTGATGGAGCACCGCCGACGTCACAAATGTGTATCCCTCGTCACCAGTGTGGTCTGCTTGTCAGCGCCCATTGAGCTATAAGTGTAAGACATGTCATGTCCACTCCAGTGTCCATTTTCGATGGGGGCCGGGGTGGAGATACGCACGTTTCGGCTGGGCTTTCTGGCCCGGTGGAACCCACGCGTCCGTCACATCAAAAGCATCAGAAGTTTTGTCATGTCGATTGCGGATCTGGCCGTGCTACAGAAAGTTTTTGCACCTGCCGTCAATACAAAACGTTGACATATTAATCCTTAATAGAATTTTCATCAGCAGCAACAATAGTGGTCGAGAAATCGAATGGTATGACAATGACAGGAGCCTGGACACGGCATATACGGACAGTCAGTCATCATATTGGACGAGGGCTGGAGTGGGTTTCCCAATAAAAGGGAAAAAGGGAAGCGTGCTAAAAGGGGGGGGAAAAATATTTCCGAATAATTTTTAATGATCTGCTTGAAATATAAACAATTTTTTAATATCCTTTCATGGTTTTATAACTCGCACATTTATTAATTAGTCGTGTTACAATCATCTCCATCTTATTTTATAAGAATTGCATAAAATTGTATTGGAAATAACTTCGGAAAAAGTTAAAATGAAACCGTTTCCGTTCCGATACATCAAACGAAATAGGCAGATGGGCCCAAAGAGGCACACAACGATCACACCCCAAACCAAATAAAGAAGCATTCAGCAGCACGTTTAATGAACTCTGAATATGGTGGTGACTGCCATGTGTCCGGGTGAAAGGACGGACTGAGTTCGGCGGGGTCACGGGTAACGGGTTACGGGTTACGGGTCTCAGCGGAGCCGGACTCCGGACTCCGGAGCCAACTCATTTGTCGCACCGCTCCAAGTGCGATTGACAAACTGTCAGGGAATGCATTTGCCGTGCTGTGCTGCGGCCTGTCCCGCGGCTCCGGCCGGGTCGGATGCAATGCAGCAGGCCAAAATGAAGGCAACAAAAAAATGGAAAATTAATTGAACAATTTAAAGGCATTTTTTGCGGCCCTCGGGTAGTGGACATCGCCTGTCAGTGTCAAAAAGGACATGACCGAACATTTGGCGGCGAATGAGTAAGTGAATGAGTGAGAGATTGTTTTATTGATTTTGCATAATAAAAATGTCACACACAAGCTCTGGCTACGTGGCCGTGTGCCTGTGTGTGAGCCGACAATACAGCAACAATAAATTAATTAAGCCGATAGAGACAGTTTAATGTCATTTAATAAAATATTGACGTGTCACTGACGCTGACGATGACACAACGCACACATGCTCGCCCCGAAAAGTCCGTAATCTATGAGGCGCCATTTTGTTTTTCCTTTTTCCTTTTTCCACTGACACTGACGTCTGATGGGTGTTAAAATCAATTGACGAAATCAATTGGAAACGGCGGTCAGTCGGCAGAGGAGCGGATGTTGATTGATTGACGGGCGACATATTGGCAACCGTTAGCCCCAAGATTGATGGCCACTAATGAAGGGCTTAAGCTCCGTGCTCCGAAAGCTGCATTTGAAATGCATCAAAGTACCACTACTACGTAAGCGCAGACAAATTCGCATAATGAAATGTTAATTTTGACACGTCATTAATATATTTTGTCTGCCCTCAAACCAGCAATCAGCCCGCCCACCATCCGCCCGACCAGACCACGCCCTCGCCGGCCAAATAACCTCAACGTTTTGGCCAGGCTCAATTGACGTGCAGCGATGTCGTAATTAGTTTTGACGTTTCTCGTTGCACAAATTAATTTATTTGACATGCCCGACGCGCCGGTCAGCGGCAATTGACAATCGACAATCGCCGGCCACTACAGGCAACGACGCATTCTATGTGGCAGAGTGCCATGTAGCTCATGGTTTTCCGAATGTCACATTTATTGGATGAGCCAAAAACACACAAAATTATATACTCGATTGTTGCTGGAGTGTGGTGTGGTGTGGTGTGCGGTGTCTGTGTGTCTGCCTCTATGAATATTCGATTGGATTAATCATTAATGGCAATCAATCCCAGAAATTGATAGTTGCTCATGGAAATAAGTAAGACAGAGCTTAGCCGTTGGGAAAAAGCAAATTTAATCAAGCTTGTGATTATAAGTATAAGTTTTATTAGTGTAGGTTTTAAATTTTTTATTGGTCTGCAAAGTAGAGCTGAAAATAAAATCTATTCTATAATCGATTAATCGATTTTTTCCAATTATGCAATACATCGATTTAAATTTTCATAATCTATTTAATTCCAAAATCTCCAATACTTCGTGGAGAGCGACATGGAAAAGATAAATAAAATTATTATAACTATTATTAAATTATAACTTATTATGTTATAATTATTATATTTAAATATAAATTATAAGTATGTTAATATATATATTAGAGTAAAAAATTGAAAAATATACATATTAAATGTTGTATTTTCGAAGCCATTTTAAAAGGGAAGAAAGCGAAAAAGTTTTTTTTGTTTCATAGATAAATACAAATAAAAATCTTCGATTAATACTATGCATACAAGATGTTCATTTGTAGGCCTTAAAACAGCTATTTTGATGTGAAAAATATGTTCGATTTAAATCGATTTATTTTTTAAATTTGGTAGAAAAAATCTTTTCACTGGAAATCTGTATTTTTCAGCTCTACTGCAAGTAATGGCACTGATGCGGCACTAACACACACAATAATTAAAGTTTTCTTTAAAGACTTTTCCACATAAATTGCAGTAGGATATTTGAAATGATGACTTTATAAATGCACACTTATGTAATCCTACCAATTTCATTGATTACATCTTAAATCATAATGATCGTAGACGCATAAAAGGCCAGAAAAATACAAGGTTCTTATGAACCTGTATCATAACCGCATGATGTAAAATCTTACTAAATAGGAACTTTTATATGAGTTATTTAAGAAAAGAAGGGCCAGTGTTATGTTTTGTTTAATAATGAGCTATTTAACACTCAAAGCACATAAATAGTGGCATTTGCAATCAAGAACTGTATTGCTAATCACTCATTGCCAAAATGTCGATGTGTCAGTACAAGATAATTTAGGTCTCGGCTCCACGCCCCAACGCCCGAGAACATTATTTTCCTTTTCATCAGTGGTCACTGCACTCTGTCTCCGGAATTCCAGAGGACTCAACTTTGAACTGCTTTACATTTTTCGAAGCTCCTGCCCCATTTCGCTCTCCTTGGAGCCATCAGTTGACACTTTGCATCTTGTGCAATCACCAAATATTGTCG
The DNA here is from genome assembly GCA_008042575.1 of Drosophila watanabei. Lineage (NCBI taxonomy): Eukaryota > Metazoa > Arthropoda > Insecta > Diptera > Drosophilidae > Drosophila > Drosophila watanabei. The sequence continues at coordinate 4,956 of VNJS01002901.1, read as the reverse complement.
GAGAATGTCAACGTCGTCGTCGCCGTCGCCGTCGTCAGCATCAACTTTGTATCGAAGTTTGCACACAATCAGTAAAATATTTTGGCCCTTCGGGGGACGACCTCGTTTCGGTCGTCTTTGTCTGCTCACTGGTCTCTGTCCCCCTTGCCTCTTTCCTCCCAGGGTAGCCTGGCTCTCCAATGTTTTCCTTTTGCCATGCACATTTTCCGCTTTCCTCTTTTTTATAATCCCTAACTCTGGCTTCTGGTCTTCTTTCTTAGCAGCAGCCCAGTGCCATTCCATTGCGTTCCCTGGCTGAGGGCAAACTTTTTTGGCGTTTCATCTGCAGCACATCAATTTTTGTTGCTGACGAGCAAAAGTTGCAATGGCCGAGGCAGCCGAGGCAGCCGACCCACATACCATCCGCCGCCCACCGTGCACCTAATGTGGCCTCGCTGTCCTGTCCCAGTGTTATTTCTACTTGGGTGGCAGGCTGTCCGTCGGTCTGTCCGTCCGCCTGTCCGTGTGTCCGCCTGCTGATTGACGGCAACTGACAAGTTTCTCTTCGACTGCGCATTGACTTTTCTTTTGCAGTCGTTGCATTTTACGAGTATGTGTGCTCCAACTTTTCGCTCCCTCTCTGTCTCGCTGTCTCGTGTAAGCAGAAAGAAAAGCATTTCAGTAAATTTCTAATCCTTAAGTATATATGGCAGGAAGCGTCAGCCGACAGATGTGTGTCTATCTCAGTCTCTTGGCCTGTCTTGGCACTGTCTCACTCTCGCACTGCTCTGGATTGCATAATGTTCACTGTCTGAAAAAATGTACAGAAGTATTTTGAGAATATTGGTTTAAGTTGTTTCATATATTTAAAATATAATATAATTTAAAAATGTTTAATACAAGTATTTGAGCTGGTTAAAAGAGTAGCTAAAAATATGTTAAAAAACATTAATTGGATATATTTAATAGCTATATATATCTGTCATACAAACGATTGCTCCAAGTCCAATGCGATAAGGCATACTAAATATCAAAAAGCTCCTGCTGGCTTCCTTTCCCATTTATTAAGTATGTGAGACTTTCTCATATGTACAAGTCCTTAATTAACTTATATCCTTAAAACAATCCAGGCGTTTTTAGCAATCAAAGCATCTTTTGTAATATTTGATTGACGAGAAAAAGAGACAGCTTGGCGGACAGAAGCAGCTAGTGGGGCATTAAGTCTATATATATTTCCAATATCTGTATAAAATAACTTCAATTTCTTTCGGTGCGCTCTGCTATAATGGCCTGGCTGCGTCTTGGGTAGAGAAATGCTGGTCATTTTGTCAGTGAGTCTGTCAGTCAGTAGGCGAGTGAGTGGTGGGTGGACGGGTGGCTTGGCTCTGACACTGTCGGGAAACGACAAAAACAATGAACCCGGTCGGGTCTTTATTGCATTTTGGCGACAAAACTCCTTGGATCTCGTCGTAGCTTTCATTTCATCTCAGACTTTTTTGCCTCTGCTGGCTTCCTACAAAAAGGATTTTGCATGTTTCTCTGACAACTTCTAAGCAAATTTCTTTGAAATGGACAATGTTTGTCTCTCTAGATGGACTGGCTGGTTGGGCTTATTTACTAACTCATGTACAATTTTGGATTAGCATCGTGCCGTGGGGTAGTTGCCTCCGACGAAAGGGAATTCTAAAAGAAGCAATTTTCCGAACGACTTTCCGGCCAACGCAATGATATTTTCCCGATTTTCCTATCTTCTACACTCTCCTGCTGCACTTCATATCTTCATCAATCAATATCCATACATCTAATGAAATATACATAGCTCGAAAGACGGGTGTCTGCAGCCCGAGAGAAATGCGCTGCCGGCAAAGTTCAAACCTCAACCCCGTCGCTGGAAACTATCCACAAACTTTCCCGTCTCGTCCTGGGCTTCGACTGCGCTTCCAACAAATGGCGCATCAGTCAAAACTGTTTTTGCCTGTCATCGGAAGACGCGACACGTCCAGTCAGTGGGCACTGCAGTGAGGGTAAAAGGGCGTAAGTCCGGTTGAAAAGGTGCGGAGCGATAGCAGGGCAAGGAGTCTTCAAGATAACCTCTAGCCAGCCATAGGTCTCGGTCTAAGAAATCGGGTAGGCAAAGAAATACCTAGCATTACACCATTGAACTTGTTTTGTTTTCTACTTTCTTAATAGCAATCTAAGTTAAGGAAGTATTTTTTGATACATATGAATGTTACCTAGGTAGGTTGCTATGAACATTATTATATTATAATCAAAGTCCGAAAGCTTCCTTCTTTCTTTTACAAATGGCTCAAATTCAATATACTCGTGTTCAATGCCAAGTACCAAGTATATAGTTCGAATATTCTTCTATCCCATACAGATACAGATATATCAGCAACAAGATAAATTCTGGAAGCTGCGGACCACTCCGTACACTGAACGGCGCATTGATTGGCGACTTGTCAGTGGAGCTCGAGGGCGGAGTAGAAGAAGAGTCAGTCCCATTTCACTGGGCGAAACTGCTGCTCGGTGTGAATGGTACATCTCAACATGAAACAAAGTGTCTAACAGAAAAAGCTGAGAAAGAGCGAAGTCAACGCGCCACGTCAGACTAATCTTTGAGCCATCATATTACAGCATCGTCTGGAAGCGCCACCAGGACTCAGACCCAAACGGCTATAACCCAGAATAAAATCCTGTGAATATTGTACAGGACTAGGAGCTTGCAAACTCCTCCTCCTCCCACTTCTGTCATGGAAGCCATCAATCGTTTTGTTGAAATGTGCAATAAAAGAAAAGTCATGAAAACTTTCTGCTTTGCTCGCAGATTTCTTAAGATGCTGGGAGGGGCTGGGGTTAGTTGCCTAATGCCTGCGACAACATGGCTGGGGCAAGGATCTCCTCCGCTGCTCCGCCCCGTTGCCGTTCCTGGGGATTGCCCTCAATTCAGCTTGCATTTGACAGCGTCGTCGGCGACGTTTGACGATTGACGAGGACGTCGAAGACGTACGCCCCTGCTCCGCGCTTTTTCTCCCCCCCTTGAAAAGTGTTGTTCTTGTTGCCAAGTTCGGCTCTGCGTGGTGGTAATGGCCAAGACGTTGGCCAGGACAACAGAGCAGCTGCAGGTCAGGAGAGGATCTGGGTCTGCAGATTCTGGTAGAAAATGCGTTTACGATTAATTAGGTAATTAAATCAGGGCACTATTTTTCCTTGAAATTTCAATTAAAACAAATAATACAAGTACGGCTTGAACTATGAAATAAGAGTTTTAATCTTGGAGTTCTAACAATAGGTTCATGTTGCCCCTTTATTGACAACCTCTTCCAAGTGCACTCCGCTCCTGGCTTCCTGATGCTGTTTTGCCACCCAAAAGAAGTAAAAAGAATAGCAGAGAACTCCCGGCTTCGGTCAAACTGTCGTTCGCACGTTGAATTGCGGCCGGATTTGATGTGGGAAAGGGCGCAGTCGGGTGGCTTCGGATCGGACCTGGGGGCAGCCAGTGGTCTTGTGTATTGGATTTGCTGCTGGCTCGGTGCCGACTGGCTTGAGGATTGCGCTGGGCTGGCGTCTTAGTGTCAGCGGACAAGCCGTGACTGTACCACCCCCATGCTCTCGCTCGCACACTGCCTCGTTCTCTGTCGCTTCCGTCCCAACTGCAGGCGACAAGTGCACCCTGCCACCCTTCCGCCTCCCTCCCACCGGCTCGCAGCTCCCAAGATGTCCTGCCTGCGAGCTCTCCTCGGTTCACGACTCGCTCTATCAATCCGCAGAGCGCATTGAACGACAGCGTCAGGATTTTTGCAATTTGAGAAGTTGCTACGTGACATTTCAATAATTTTTGAAAAGTTTCTTGCTTTTCCCCAGCTCTTTCCTGATGCCTTTTTCCTTCGAGGGGCGCCAGCATTGCACTGAAAGAAAAGAATAAGTTGGTTCAACACAAATAAGAGAAAGAACAGTTTAGCTTACAAGAACTTACTGATAATTCTAGGAAAATCTATCTAATGACTTCAAGAAAAGTATTATTATTGTAAAGCATTTATATATCGGGAACCTTTTTTATTTATAAACTGGAATTTATTAACGATCCTTAAAGCGATTTCTTGACTGGCTTACCAAAGACTATCTTATTTTGAGGTTCTCCTAGGACTGAAAGGGTGTTCCCAGCTTAAGTCTCGATGTCAGGATACCTTTTTTGTAGTGTATTTGTCTGCCTTGTCCTTGGACACAAAACCAAAGCAAGGCCGGGCAGGATGTTCCATATGGGTTGGGTTCGGTTCGCTTTTGAAAGTTGTTGTTGGTCGTCGTTGGCGTCGCCGGAACTAGGAATTTTAAATTCTGCAATTTTCGTGACAACGTAATTTTGTCCACGACATTTCAGCCTGATGCTTCGGTCCTTTCTGTTCCGTCCGTCCCTGGCCTCATCGCAGTTGTCGCAATCGTCCTCGTCAGTGGCCAGCTGCACCTTTTTCCCCATTCCATCTCCATCTGCTCCCCAAACTCCATCTCGTCTTGGTCTTCCACCCAGCTTTATGTAAGAAATTTGTTGTGTGCATTAGGAACTTTGACGCTTCACTGGATGGCTGTCAGTGGAGTTCAGGGCTCTCGGTTGGGGTCTGGGCTCCTCCTCTTGCCGTCCTTTTTTGACGTCTGAATTTTGATGCTCCGACAGTTTATTCGATTGTTTTTCTCGCTTTTGCTCGGCAAAATTACGGAAGTGCAGCAGAAAAAGTCATCTGCCTTCCGCCCGTCGCTCTCGCCGCCCCCCGTCGTCCGTGTCCCATCTGCCGCCGCTTATGTAAGAAGGGAAAATTGCTCGCACAAATGGCGCCCAACCCGAGAGGCTCTGCCCGCATTCCTTAGTCCTGTGATGCACCATGCTGGCCGGCCATCTTCATTAGAATTTATTTTTATTGTTTTGCGCAACTTTCAACTTTTACAACTTTATCAATATATGAATATAGATTCGCCGTGCTGACT
>VNJS01002899.1:0-27448 GCA_008042575.1 Drosophila watanabei | reverse complement strand
CTGGCCCATTGGAGGGCGAAAAACGGTTTCTGCTGTCATCAACAAGTGCATTCAATGTTTTAGATTGAAGCCCAAGCTAGTCGAACACATCATGGCGCCGCTTCCGGAGGACCGAGTGCAGCTGAATCGCCCATTCGTCATCTCTGGAGTGGACTTTTATGGCCCCTTTTATTCGAAGTCAGAGGTCAGGAACAGGCCCCTACGAAGTGCTACATAGCCATATTCGTTTGCTTCGTCAGCAAGGCTACGCACTTGGAAGTCGCCGAAGACCTTTCAACGCAATCGTTCATAGCAGCCCTGAAGCGATTTATAGGCCTGAGGAAAAAGCCTCAAACGATTTGGTTAGACAACGCAACGAACTTCGTGGGAGCCAAAAACGAGCTAATTTAGCTTCGGCAGCTGTTTTTCTCCTTTACGTCGATGGAGATCCGTTGGAATTTCATCCCACCTCGTTCCCCGCACTTTGGTGGCCTGTGGGAGGCCGCGGTCAAATCCGCAAAATATCATTTCGTCCGTGTTGTTGGAAAATCAATTCTCACATTTCATGAACTGCGCACTTTAGTTTGTGAAATTTCCGCAATTTTAAACTCACGGCCGCTTTGTCCCATTTCAGAAAACCTAGTTGACATCAGTGTTTTTACGCCTGCACACTTTCTCATTGGAAATACATTCACCGCAATGGATGAGCCTGATGTCACTCATCTGAACATCGATCGCTTGAGCCGGTGGCACCATTTATTGTTTTCTATTTGGTCAGCATCACTGACAAAAACAATGTAAACAAAAGCTTGCCAATTATCTATTTTGCATGCGTGGGGAGAAGAATAAAATAAGCCGAGATAAGCGACAGCGCTCGCTGATCTTTCGGACCTGCGCACTCTCATCTACACATTCGCTTTTGATCGCTGGTACGAAGCAGTTCGTTCGCTCTCGCTACAGCAATAAACGCATTTGAAATCGAAACACATTCTCGGCTTTTCTTTTAACACCGTTCCGGCACCGCATAATACTCTCTCGTTAAACATTCGCAAAAAAGGTGGCATAAATTAATGCCTCCTCTAAACAACGTCAAATATCTCAAAATTCTGACGTGATGGGCAAATTATGATGACGGAATAGGATTCTACTCCCCAAAAAACATTAGATATGACCGTCAGATTTTCTACAACTGCACTATTGCGACCTGTGTTATGTATTACTATTATTGTTTTAATTATTGTCGCGCCTGAACAATATAATTAAGCTTTCTTTGAAAAAATTGGAAAATATATACGTATATGAAAAATTTGTAACTGTAGATATAAAATGTTTAGGTAAATATAATGAAAGTTGACATTACTTCGTTTTTTATAGCCTTGCAGAGCGTTAACCCTCTCATTCTTGAATTAAAATGTTCGTTGATGCACTACTGTCAGTACAATCAAGTTGCCTTTGCGACTCCAAGAACGTGCCTTTCTTATAAGCTTAAAAGCGATAGAAAACATAGAAAAGAATACGAAAAATTAGCTACTTGATTGACTCGGTGACGAAAAAAAAATAAATTCGCTGCGTGCACTACATGTTTACATTTCCATGTGCCAGAGACTCTGGGGAAATGTTTACATTTCCATGTGCCAGAGACTCTGGGGAAATTTCTTACTAAAAATCTTAAGATTTTCGTAGCTTTGGCCACTGGGCGGACAGAGAAATATGGAAGAAATTCGTTTACATTGCCTTATTCTCTTTTCCATAACGGTGTCCTGCTGAACTGCTGAAGCAATTAATTTTATTAAATGCTCGTCGCTTTCGGAGTCCATTCTAAGGAAATTCTTGAGGTTACAAGGGACTGATTCTTCAAGCTCCTGTAAAAGATTAAAATGTGTAAATAATGGGCGCTTGGAGATTCAATCCTTAGACGCTTGCCCTTTTTCCTTTTTGCTTTGTTTTGACCTATTGAAAAATGCTGAGATAATGAGAGACATTTTTTGCCCTAATTGGTGTAAAAATGAAAATAATTTTTACCAACATGTTCTTCGAACGAATTAAGGTAAGTTAATTAGGAGTCTACCAGAATATAAGGGTACTATTCGGTCTGCGATTCAGTTTAGACCGCGTAGAGCGAAAAGTAAAAGGTTCTTTTGTAAAAATTCCATGCGTTTACTGTGGGCGCCTTACTAAGGAAGACGAAATAAAATAGTACATAAGTACTCTAGAGTAAGTCAGAACTTTTGGCAGGTCGTTAATAAATAATGCATACAATAAGGGACCCAAATGACTCTGTTGCGGACACCAATGGTTCCCCGCAGAAAATTAGACAAGCTATTTTTTAAGATAACTTGAAATTTATCTAAGAAGATCATCGGAAACTCCTTTAAATCGAGTTTTCCAAAATGAAGTGAATGGTAAACATAGTCAAAGGCTTTATAGAATTCAATATAAACCCCGGAAGTGCAAGTGCCCTCCCTTTAATATTATTTTTTTTTATTAATTTTGCTTTTATTTTCTCGATGTAATATAAAAAAAAATAAGTTAAGAGAACAAAGGTAATTCTCACACTTCTGAGACGATAGAATGAAACGATCGTTTTTTAAATACGTTGGGGTTTCAATTAACAAAGTTTTGGAACAGTGGCCGGTAGTTTATCAAGCCTGGCAGCACTCAAAGCTGGACATTATATTAAACCCAAGTAGCGTCTGACCTCTGTTAGGCAACTACTGGGTCTGCGGCTGTGTCAAATTGGCGGGAAATCCGAAGCCGCAGTAGAGTGCCAAAAACGCTTACATAGCAGTGATAACGCAGCGTAGATCCCTAAAGTCTGGAGCAAAGACGGTGCAACGCAGATGGAGTCCCTGCTAATGTCGTCCATCCTGCGGCCTCGTGCCATCCGGAGCTCCAACGTCGGGGAAAACCTCTGCCAATCGGTCTCAAACGGAACCCAAAGCCATTGCACCCAAACCTCCACCGCCAATCGGCACGTGGGGCCAGGTAACAGAGGGAAACCCCTGGTTACCAGGAAAAAAATACGAAAGAAAAAGGTGGTCCCGCCTTGGACCCGCCCGGACGCAGTCATCATAGCTGTGGAAGAGAAATCATACAGTGAAGCCCTAGCCAAGGTCACTAGACGGAAAGACAACCAGCTTTCAGTCCTCGGGAACTGTGTTAAAAAGATAAGACGCACCGCAAACGGTAACCTTCTGCTGAAAATGGCGAATTAAGTGTCGAAGGCGCTGAGTCCATCCGGACGAGCATAGTGCAACTGGTAGATTAGAGCCTTTCGAGGATTCCAAAGTTACCGTGCTTGAAAGCAAAGAGCAAGACATTGTTACAGTGCTTGCGGAGCAGTAAGATCTTGACAGGGCCAAGGTCAAAGTGCAGAGCATCCGTTCTGGTTATGCCGGGTCCCAGACGGTAGTAATCAGCCTCCCAAACCCCCTTTTCCCAAGACGGTGCTAAGGAGACGCGTCTTTTGTATAGGCTGGACTTCTTGTGCGACCAGGGAGCGAATCGGCCCCCCAAGGTGCTACCGTTGCTGGAGGTAGGCCACCTAGCAAGCAATTACAGAAGCGCGACCGACCGGAGTGGGTGCTGATTAAAATGCGAGGAAAAGGAGAACAAAGGGTTTAAGTGATCCAATGAAGCGGAGTGCTACATCTTCCTTTGGCAAGAAGGAGGCGAAACACCAGGCATTGGTGCTGGCCCCCGAATCGCTTCATGCATTTGATCCAGCTAAACCTAAATCATTGTAGAGCCGAGCAGGACCTGTTTATGCTTTTAGTGCGCGACATGAATGCAGAAGATGCGGTGCTCAGCGAGGAGTACAACGCTGCTAGCACATACAAATGGGCCTTGGACCGCTCCGTCCAAGCAGCTCCGTGGATGTGTGGCAGAGAACCTGCACATTTCTCCGATATTAGATCGGCAGAAGGATTTGTATGCGGAAAAACAGGAGGAGTGTGGGTGTACAGTTGCTATCTGGCACCGAGAGTCACTCTGGAGAGCAGAGTTATGGACGAGCTCAGCAGCGACATCCGAGGACGAAGTAATGTCTTAGTGGGTGAAGACTTCAACGCCCGGGCCCAGTTCTACTCAATTAGGGCACCCAGCAGACCTTTAACAGAGCGGGAGCGGGGTCCAAAATAGAACAAACTTACTCTAGCAGCGCATTAGCTCGCGAGGACAGGTGAAGGCTTAACTCAAACAAGGCGTACCGACAGGTCACGTTCAGCGCCCAAGCGCTCTCGAGGGGTATTGCCGACGAGGAGAATAGCGCCAACGACGCTGCACATAAGCTGGCTGGCCGTGGAGCTAGCGTGAAACGCAAGCATGCAGGAGCAAAAGTCGTACCGCCATCACCACACACCCGTGGTCTGATGGAACGACATCATGGCAGACCTATGCAGTTCCTGCCTCCGAGCTAAAGGGCAACGCCAAAGAGCGCGCGGTTCCCCGAGCCTTGCGGCCCGGTGATCGCTGCGTATAGGATCGCAAGGAAAGCACTCAAAAAAACATACGGCATAGCAAAAGACAGGACATCCTAAAGCTCTGCGGCGACGGTGAGAAGGACTAATGGGGCGAGTCCTATAAAAATGTTATGCTGCGCTTAAGCGCCGGCAACAAGTCGCCATCGAACGCAGAGGTCCTAGAAAGTATTGTCCGGGTGCTATTCCTAACTGGTCAACCACTTACCTATCATGTGAGCATGAAGATCTGCCCGGTTATGGAGCAGAAGATCCTAGGGGCAGCGACCGACCTCAAAAACAAAAACTGCTGTAGCTCCAGTGCCCACCGAGCTATCCGGCTCGTGGGGTTGTCAATGAAATTTAACCATTTGAATGGTGGTCGGTAAATACTTCGAATCAGTATCCCTTGAGGTAGCAGCGCATTTTGCGGATAGCCCACACTATCGCAAGATATTCTTTCTCCATTACGGAGTAATTCTGCTTGGCGGTATGATCTGAGTGAGCACAGCCCTAATGCCACATTCGCTGGCATCGTTTTGTAGCACGAATTTCTCCGAGAAGTCCGGGCATGCGAGGATTGGCGCCTCCGTGAGCAGATCTTGAGTCCTTGGAAAGCCTGCTTTTGCTTCGTCGTCCATTCCCACTTCGGATCCTTCTTGAGGAGGGAAGTCATCGGTTCCACCACGTCGGCGGAGGTTGGCACGATGCGTCTATACCAAGATACCAGCGACCTTTTCGGGGTCCGTCTGGATCCCGGCCTCGCTGATGACGTGGCCGAGGTACTTTATACTTCGCAGGAAAAACTGGCACTTGTCCCGATTGTAGATGGCTTTTTTATTTAACGATTTGTTTATTTATTTCTTAATTCACTTTGCTTGTCTTTTTCTTATCTGATTTATTTCTTTCAAGTTCACAATATTCACTTTTAACACGTCTTTTCTCGATCCTTTTTGCAAAGTTAGTGATCTGCCGCTCGCAGGCAGCAACCAACCCCCGTTTCTATCAACCAGTCGATGAGAGCTAGGTGCTCTCTCAGAGAGAGAGAGCTTAACTCTATAAATAGTGTGACCAGCACATACTTTTGACAACTGGCCTACTACACGATTTAGGCGTAGATTCGCCTCTCTAAGTCGTCGGAATACTTCGCGTAGATTCCTTCCTGGAGATTGGATCCGATCACGATGAGCCATACAGATATGCAATGGCTTGGGGCTCCATGTCGGGGCCGATAACGGTATCCAGGGCTCGTTGAAAGATTGCAGAGGCCGAGTGTAGGCCGATCGGCATCACCTTCCAGAGGAACAATCATGGCCGGGGACGGTGTATGCCGTGCATGCACGGCTGGCTAGGGCGACTGGTATCTCCCAGTACCCGTTCTTAAGGTCCAACGTGGAAATGAAGCGGGCATGGCGTAGCCTCTCCTGATTTTGGTGAATCCTTGGGAGGGGATGAGCGTCGGGGACTGAGTTCGCGTTCTTCTGCCTATTGTCGATGCACATCATGACGTCTCCATTCTTCTTAGCGGCGATGACGATCGGCGCACTATGGGGCTTTTGGATGGCTCGATCCATCTATCGTGAAGCAGCTTGTCGATCTGTGTGTCGATGACGGCTCGCATCGCAGAGTTCCTAGGGTGGTAGCTCTGTTTCATTGGTCGGTCGTTCCGCATGATGATGCTATGCTCGGCAATATGGGAGACACCGGCAAGGGTGTAGAACCGATTTAGCTCCCGTTCGAGAAACTGCCCTATCTATGGTTCTGGGTAGTTCGTGCTTGTCTCGTTGGGGCGTGACTCCTCCTCTAAGTCGTACTCAGCATCAGCGATTCCGCACGAGCGAATGCTCGTAGTCTTCGAGTCCTGAAACCAAACTCTCCTTGCTGCGTGGCGAAAAGGGTTCCACCTAATAGAGTAGCCCAGATCTAGGCTGATGCGATTCCGGGTCGGTGCGTGGTGCCAACGTGTTCTCGCGTTGTTTTTGCGCTCTTGGAGCGGTTCGTTGTCGATTCTCCGACAGTGGAGTGGCTTTCATGGGCCTCGTTGCCGGAGGTCAACGAGGTATTCCTTGAAGGGTTCATGCGCCTTCTGGTAGCCTTTGGTAGTACTGGGGCGACATAAAGAATTCTGGGAATTCCCTCCGGACCTCGGTCCATGTCCGTTCTTGTAGGCGGGTGGTACGGAACCAGTTTTTGGTTCGGTCAGTCGTTCTTTTGAACGATGATGGCATGGGACAGGTATTTCTTGCCGACCCGCTCCTCCAGGTGCTCTACGAAGCTGAACGGGTCGGAGGTGCCATCGAAGGACAAACTCAATTTGGTCATCTTGTCTATTGGCATCGAGCATGTATTGGCGCCAGACTGGGAGGCGTTAACGCGCTAGGCTCGGGGAGATCGGCTTGTCGTATGAACGCAATAAGTCGGGCCCGTTGTTCCTCGACAGTACCGGCGCGGTCTAGGCCAAACTCGATTAGAATGCCTTCCAGTTTTTTTTTGGTATGATATCCACGTAAGACGCATCTCACTGCCAACGTGTCTTCTTTTGACGCCGAAAGTAAGTTCACAAATTTTCTTTGGTTTCTTTTGCATTTGTTTGGTTGCTCACGGCGAGTTATTCTGACTGGTATCCTGTCTGGTATGCTTGTTGATTGACTGTGCAGTCCTTGATGCTTGGCTTTTGGCAGACTGCGGTCCTTGTTGATTATCCTTTAGCAGTTGTAGTCCTTGATGGTTATCATTGAGTTGGCTGTGTTTACCCTTGCTGGTTATCCTTGAGTTCTTATCTTTACTGCTGCTTGATTTTGCTCCGTCCGGAGTTGGCGATCGACTGTCTTTATCCTTGTTGGTTATCCATGGCTTCCTTGCTGCTGCTAGATATTGCTCCCAACGGACTTTGCGATCGACTGTCTCGATGTATTGTTAACGTCTACTTTATATACCAGGCGCAGCTGGTCTCGAGCCTCCCTCCTTGTAATGGCGCTATGACACAGTAATAACCCAGTCGGACTTGCGAACGTTCTGTCAGTATGCAGAATCGCTCAGGGGGTACCCTCTTACCGCTTATGTAAAGCTCCCATCCGCTTTTATTAACGCGTGAGCGGGGTAATTCATGATGCACCCGTCGCTGCTCAGCTCAGCGTAAAAATCACCCTTACCGGTAAGACAGAAACTCATGGTGCAACCGTCCCTTCTCGATCAGCATGAAAATCATGCTCTCCAGGGAGCATGCAAGTTGGGATCAACCGCGAAATAAAACATTCAGAAATTTTAAACATAATTCTTGTTTTTAATATATATTAAAATGAACTCAAGGAGGATATGTATTATAATATTTTATAAGGAAATTCTTTAGTTTTCCGAAGGCGTTGCTCACCGTTTCTATATTAACCCGCAAATTTCTCCCTTTAGTTCCAGAAGCTTCTAAATAGAAATCAAATAAATAACAGTTATAAATTAGAATGATCTCGTATATATATTTCATAAGTACCAAACAAAGCGTTGTTCATAAATGAAAACTTTTCTAGTCCATTTTTATCGGGGCCTCCTGCAAAATTCTTTTCCATAACAAAAAAGGGTTAGAAAACAAAAAAAACAAGAATAGTCTTTTGTGTGTATCCGTGTGTTTACTTGAGACTTGTTTGTGTTAGTATATGTGTGGGCGTCACAAAACGCTATCAAATGTTTTTCTTTTTTCAAGAAAATTTGTTTCTTATCCGGATTAGAAAACGAAAACACAAAACAAACGAGTAGGCACACGAAAACAAACAAGTGCAAAAAGGTTTAACGAAAACACATTAAAATATGTTGAATGAAATAAAATAATTATTGTTAGTATGTAAGGCATGAAATTGTTAAGCTGTAGGTCATTAAAAGTTATATTAATATAATAATTTAAGTGAAATACATACCTTTTTCTTTTAAAATTCGCTTTCACTTCGAACCGATGACGTCGCAAAACTATCGGTGCATCGCGATCTTCGCAGCCTTTCGTTGCAATTTGGTGTGACCAACTTTTGTTTACACAATTTGCATAATCGTGATTGCCAAATGTGTGCAACTTTTATATTATGTTAAAATTAAGTTAGTTATTAACACAACATAATTTGACAGTTCGGAAAAGTTGAACATGATTTTATCATTTGGTACCCAGACCAAACACAATTTTAAACCATATTTATTTACATTTATTTTTATAATAAAGAATGAGACTTTAAATTGATTACAATATATTTGTTTTTAATAGTTACACGTCTTTTAATTATTTTAAATTTAACCTGAACCGGGGAAAAATATTCTCTTTTATTCAATTTGTTTAAATCCATTTTGCTTAAATAAAATAGACATATTGTAGTAGGCTGGTAGAGGGTCATACTAATATATCGATACGTGTACAACACCAATTCTATGTAAAGCATACGTTAAGCCTATGTAAATTAACATTATGAGAAGGAGAATGTTAGAGATCTCTGAGAGAGTCAGTCTGTGTTCTGCAAAGTAATAAAGAAGACGCGTTTTTTATACTACTCAGCCTTTTCCTAAACGCCTACCACAATATTTAACAACAAAATATACTTCATATTTTTGCCGATTTACGTCTCAAAGAATTTTACGTAGTTTAAAAATCAAATCATAAGATACATGTAAAGAATTAAACTGTTTTATCAGCGCGTGTCGCATTAAAAAAAAAAATTCCTAAAGGGAAATATCGACCTGAGCGAAAGGCACCGAATTCTATCTTTACCGGAGCAGCGGTCGATTCAGGTACCTGAATTGCTCGCTTGCCACCTTGCTAAACCGAGTATCATACAAAAAGCCATCCCCGTTCAAAGCAGTTTTCTATCCCGAGTCGCTTAGCGCATAAAGGAAAGTCCGACTGGAAAGGTTCTCATTAATTAGCTACTTCATTAGGACCTTGAAAGAGACAACTGTATGTGTTATATTGCTAGGAATATTTTTGTAATGCGACTACGGTCACACTGATTTAAAAAGGTAAACAATAACAAGTGCCGCTAGTCGCAATATATATGCATTTCTTGAGTTCTCGTCAAAGTATTCCACAATGAATGTATATGGAAGTCCTTAAATGTATATTTCTAACGTACTAATGGCCACAAGTTGCGTAAACAATACCACAAAATTTCATGTAAGTTCAGTTTGCAGCGCAAAAGCCCTGTCACCTAAAACATATCAGTTTTATTCATTGTTGCTGCCATTGTGCAGTTTAGTTATTAAAAATAATAGCAAACCAGAAAATAAAAAAAAAACTTTTATTTGTGACACCATTTTGTCAATGAGCTGGCTAATATACTTTTCAATTACAATTTTTCTCATTAAAGCAGTATATTGTTATCGATCCAAATCTAGTTTCTAGAATATTTTATGTAGATCTATCGAATTTCGCGGTTAATACATTGTTAATGCATTAGCCAATGTATTAAAATTGCCATATCGTCATATATTGCTCGCACTTATGCAAAACTTTATGGCGCTGTGAAATCTTTAATGAAATCGCTAATTAATGCGGTAGTGTCATACTAGTAAAAGGAAAACCGATGTGTGCCAAAAGATGGGGGACGCTATACTTTTTTGCTGACTGCGACGCCGACTGCGGCGCCGTCGCACAGTAGCGCCTTTTCTCATTTTACGTTGCAAAAATCATAACTTTTGAACCAAATAAGATATTCAAAAAATTTAAACGTCAACTGGCAGGTAATTGTTGTAAATTTTACATATGTATTGGATAATGTGCCACGCCAACTAATTCGCCCTTTTATAGGGTATCAAAGTGGAAAAATCAATTTTTTTCTATGAAGACAATTTTTTAAAAATATTTTTTATTTAATTTTTTATCTTTATTTTTATGTATTTGCTTAAATAAAAATATTTTGAATGCAAAAAAAATTAATTTTTAAAAAATAGTTTTTGGCTGACCCTAAAAAAAAAATTTGGTTTATTTTTTGTATTAGTATTATTAAAAAAAACCAATGTAAAGGAAAGATTTTTCATTCAATACAAAAAAACATGAACAAACTCAAAATTTTAACCCTAATAAACGTTTTTGCGCTTAAGTAAGACCAGATTTTTTGGTATTTTGGTATATTTTACCCCTGAGTTGCTTTGGTTTATGCCGTTGCATTTCCGCAGACGCAGCGTGACGCAGCCGATGAAAGTTGATTTTGGTCCAAAAAATATCCACAAAAGTCGTAATTATTGTGTAATCGGTGGCTTTCATCGGCTTCAGAAGATATAGACTACTTTAGCCAGAAAAAAGTACAAAAGTGCATTTTAAGTAATGCTACCTGAAAGTGGACCAATATTCAATTTCTTTCTCCTATGATGCAAAAATGGAAATAATTTTCAACTTTGAATACTCCTATCTTCTACAAAAAAAACCTAAAATTGATTTTAATTTAGATTCTCAATCCTTGGAATATTCTCTGTCGATTAAGTATGGTTAAAATCGTTTTTGCGACATCGACTTTTTTGATTTTTGCAACGGCTTTTGTTCTAGAGGCGCTACTGTGCGTCTTTGACTTCGTACCTCGCCTCTGCGGCTCTGCGGTTCTTTTTTTTCTTTCTTTTCGTTCGTGACGTTCTCCGCGTGGCTTTGTTGTTGTCATGGGGAGCTTCGTTTATCTGACTGTTCCCATTGTGATCTTCGCCGTTGCTACGCAAAGTTTTCTTTGTTGTTGTCTATGTCTATGTTTTCATGTGAGCCCCGTCCGAAAATTCATCTGGTTTGGCGGTCACATTCTGCCTAATAATTTCGTCTTCGACCTAGAATTTTCTGCCTGTTTTTCTAACTTGTGGCTTTAATCCACGATAGGTGGGATTATACTTATTATCCTGGCTAGTCCCTGTTCGGCCGTCATCTGTAAGGATGGTAATCACGGTCAGAGCAAGATCCTCCACAAAAAATATTTATTTTGCGGGAACGGACAGGAAAAGGGGCCGATTGGCCAGGATCTGGGTCACACAGGCGGGAATGTATGTTAAAGGATGACCTGTAAAGGATCAGGGCGTGGCCGCGAGCCAGGATCAGCCCCGTCATCCGGGCACCGCCTTGTTAAGACCGCTGGCCACGAGGGAGTCCGCATTGGGAAAACGCCCCGTCAACCGGTAAGCGTTTCCCCGGCCCTGGGAAGCAAGGTCCTGACTGGGACCGGCTGGACGACCCCGTCACCTGGGCACCGCTCACACCTTGGCCACAATGCCCTGGAAAGGGAGGAGGATGAAGCATACGAGCTAGAGTGCGGCCACGTCACCCGTGCACCGTTCCTTGAGCCCGGAAAGGGACCCCCGAGTGGAAAAACGGCCCCGTCAGCCGGGCACCGTCTCCTGATGGAGAGGAAAAGGAGGCGACACCGTGCTGCCTTGGCGCTTGCGGCCCCGTCACCCGGGTGCCGCTAAAGCCTTGGCCACGATGCCGATATGGGGTCCGGGAAAGGAGGAGGAAGGGGATCTTAATAAATGCGCCATAGCTTTCGTCATTTAATCTCCTATGTTTGTCATTTATCTAACGCCCAATTCCTAATCGTGTCCCTATCTCACACACACACTCCGGTAATCCCCACGTGGGGGTTGGCCCGAGGCCCAGCTCACCCAATTACTCCTCCGGTGTGGGGGCCAGCCTATCCATGGCGGCTGCCATCCACGTGTCCATGGTGCGGAACTTCAGCACTCCGCGGCGTGTCTTGCTCCTCTGGATCCCACGTGGTTACACTCACGAGTACTGGTTGCTCCGGCCCGATGTCTGTGCTGCTCCGCTGTCCCAGCCCACGTCTTTACTGCTCCGATGTTTAAGTTCGACTCCTCGATCAGTTGTCAGTCTTCCTCTGCCGCCGATCCCTTGGCTTCGCAAGCGTTGTCACCTTCGCCGACACGAAGCTTGTTTGTGCTTACGTGGCTTACGGCCGTTGTTACTCGGGCCGCCGTCTGTGAATCGGCTCCTGTTGCTATGCGGGCCTTCGTCTGCTGCTCGGCCGTTGTTACTCGGGCCGTCGTTTGCGGATCGGCTCCTGTTGCTATGCGGGCCTTCGTCTGATGCTCGGCCGTTTGCGACTCCGGGCCTTCGTCTGTGGACCGGCTCCTGATGCTATGCGGGCCTTCGTCTGCTGCTCGGCCGGTGTTACTCGAGTTTTCGTCTGCTGCTCGGCCGTTGTTTTGAGTCTTGCAGGTGTACGGAGATGGTGGTGGTGTGTGTGTGTAAATCTAGCTGTGTACCTATCCATTAGACCTGGAGGGCCAAGCGTAATTATTTACATTTGCCCTTCGTGGGTCTTGGGTTTTCTCCTAACTTAGGGGATTACTTAAGTACTAAAAATGATTACTTAAATACTAATAATGGTTACTAATACTAACTTATTAATAAACCCTAAATTCAAATCTAGCCCAAATATTTACAACGTATTAACATTGGTGAGGGTCAGATCGGGTCCTCACAATGGACTGGGGCCTGTCACCATTTTAGCCGTTCCCCTCTCGCTTGCTCTCACGGAGACCTGGTGGCTGGATCGCCTACGCCATTTTTCCTCGCTAAATAATTAAAGGCCCGAGTCGAGGCGACACGAAAGCAGGATTCGTCCCGCCGCTGGGTAATTTCGGGCGCGGACTCAAACTTTGGCCCATCGGACCCCAGTTTAGCCCTCTACTGCCGGTTTGCCCTCTCGAGCAATTAAAATCCTTTGACACTTTATGTCTCGGGCGTTCCAAAATTATACATTTTCTGGAAGGAACTTTACACAGTTATATACTATCGGAAATCCCATTAAACAAAAAGGAATAGATTCTGAAGAACCAAACTATTGGTTTCGCAATGGCTTATGACGTCAAAACAAAAACACATTCAAAGTTACCAACTCTAATGAGAAATGCAGCATCGAACTATTCAAACTTTATCTTCACAAGAGTATCATCGGGCGATTTTGCTATACAGTATGTCAAGAAACACTTGAAAATAACTTTGAATGCAGAATGCAGTAATTTAATTAATGATTTTTTTGTTTCGCTGCAGTAATGATCCGCGAGCCGCTAGAATATTGGAATGAAGTTATATTCAGCGACCAGACAAAAATAATAATATAAACTCATCCAGCTTGTGCATAAGGTTGAGGGGGGTCACACAAAAAATTAAAACTTTATTAAAATAGTAATCTTCATTTTAATCTAAATATTTAAAATTAAGATTATATATTTTGTGTAAAGAGTTTCTGGACGGACTAAAAAATGTGCGACCTCATATTTAAATTCATTATTAAGTTTATATGAAATTTTATGGTTTTGTTTTTCCAATTATTAATTCAGCAAACCCAAAAGAATCGTTATGCATTAAAAAAGAATTATAATACTGAATAGAAAAGGAATATTTTTGCATGCAAAGTCAAAAAATATATATTTTTTTCAATGTGTAAAGTGTTTCTTGACATACTGTATATAGGTTACGTGTGCTAGCAATGATTATTATAATGCCTTTGAATATACTTACGGGATAAGATTTTTTACTTCTGTCTGGTGATCAGGCTTCAAAATTGAGTAGCCGGGTAGATTTTCCCCAGAATCAAACCAACCCAGCTCTGTGCGCAATTGAGCGAAGCAGTCCAAATGATGCCACAAGGGCTGGCCACCATATTTCATTCCAACTTCAGTATCATATACAGTTTTACGTACACGGATTTGATCTTTACAAATTTTTTGTTCACATCCACGACAAGAAGATCGACCGGATTTAGCATATTCAACTCCAAAATCGTTCAATGCTACGCTATCAGCCTTCAAACGTTTCTTTCCTGATTTTACACATACAATTTCATTTACTGTACCTTCAAAGTCAAAGACATTATATATCAAATCGGATTTTTTATATTATCACACATACCAACAATATCCTCTAAGTCCTTTTGGTCAGTAAATCGTAGGTTTTCAAAATTGTGAATGTCACCAACGGAGGATGGACGTTGCTTCTTAAAAAAACAGTCTTTATGAAACCAATTCGGTACTTTTGCATCATGAAATGCAGACTAAAATAAAAAGGAAAAATAATGTTATCTTTATTAAATTTATAATTGTAAATATTTTAAAATCAAATCGGAATTCGTAGTATATAGCAAACTTATTATAAAAAATTTTTAACTTAATTCGCTCTTTGGTCACTAACAAGCATCGTTATTTATATGAGCGGTTTGTGTGTAAGTGTGTAAGAGCCCGTCAACAAATTTTAAACGAAATTTAATTTTTGATTTTGCTAAAGCGATAGACAAACAACTTTGAAGGTAAAAAAGCTTTTTCCTCTGTACATTTTAACTCGATCTATGGTCGTGCTGGTTAAAGCGTTGGTCAGCAATGTCAATGGGGGATCGATCCCTCGCAAATGCGGTTTTATGTTTTGTGTGATTTTTTTAAACCGTTTTTTTTTTTTGTTTTTTAAATTACATAAGCCTTAAAGTTTAAAAACGATTATTAAACAAAAAACATTTCCTTGCTATTTTGTATAATAATTTTTTATCGTTACTAACTAATTTAAAATATATATAAAGTATATAGCGCGTTAAAGCTTTTTCAGTATCTTTTATTTAACGTTTATTCAATTATTGTAAACATAAAAAAGAATAAATTGAAATAGAAAAACACAAAAACAAATTATTAGAAAAAATTAATAAATATAAAAAAAACTAAAAACTAAAAAAATATATATATGCAGTGTCCTCTTTTCCATAAAGTAGTGACACCGACTTTAAATTAAAATATTCTTTATTCCATTCAAATTATACCTGTAACTTATTTAAATAAAGATTGTGCAGTGCTAAAACGTGTGCGATCAAAACTAGATTGAGAGAGTTGCCAGACCCTTCATGCAAACTGGATTACTGGATTACTCCCTTTTTTTAATACCTTTTCTGAAGAGAGTCAGAGACTAATAGGTCTCACCACTTGTTGTAACCCTATCCACTTCACCAATCCTACCGGATCCCACATTTATATAAAAAAAAAAAAACATTAAAAAGAAAACAAATAAAAAACTTAGGGACTAGTTTGTGTATAATCGGACAGACGAACTGGCAGGCGGCAGAAGGACGGACAGACGGACATGGCTAGATCGGCTGTTGATGCTGATCAATGCATACTTTATAAGATCGGCTCCTCACTGCGTTACAAACTTCTGACTAGAATTAAAATAACTTCCAAGATAATAAAAATAAATAAAAAATAAATAACAATAATAAAAAGAGGATACCCAAGGTCTAACTGGTATTAGATCCCTTACACTTTAGCTTGGTAGTCCGATGCCTTTTCCACCAGGCTAAGCAGGCGAGCAGGCCCCGGGCGATAAGATTCAAAATAGAATCGAAAAATGCGGGTTCCACTGTCAAAATGCGGGTTCTACTGCTGGTACCCGCCATACGACAGATTTTTTTGTAAGACATGTCCTCTCTATATAGTTTTATACTCATTGATAGTACCTACAGTAATCATAAATTTTTGTTTTTGTGTTTTAGTACATAGGCTGCACTTCACATAAGAATCTTGTGATACACGACATTTTTGCTTTATTATCAGGCCCAAAAACAAAAAACGCAGACCATTTGACCCGTGAACGTGACACGTATAATTGCCCATGGAAAAGTCCCTTATCATAAACTTTTAAGTATTGGCCTTTTGATTTGTTGATGGTCATGGCAAATGCAAGATCGATCGGAAATTAAGTCTTTTAAATTCAAACGGCATTTCGGTTGGCATCATCAGGAATCGAAATGGGAACTTCCTCACCTTTAAGTTTTCCTTTCAGTATAGCCATGTTAAAACATTGTTCGTAGCATGATATTACAGAGCCAACCTCTTATGTAAATTGTGAGGTAGACATTCAAGAAGTTTGAAAATTCTTTCATTCATTTGTGACCCAGTCAATAAATTTTAACGAATGTGTAGTTCCAATGATTGCTCGACGACGTAGCATTGCCAACCAAGCCGTTTCTTGTGATTAAAAAGCACGAAGTACACCAATTTTTCGATCTTCTTAGACCTTTCTTTTGCAATTTTTCGTGTTCTTCTGACATTACGCAAAAGATTCCACTGTTATTGCGGCATTGGTAATTAAAATTTACTTCACTTTAATTCGCCTAAAAATGTATTGCAAAACTCAAATTATCATTCATTCAAATTTTCAAATATTCATTCATAGACAGAAATTCTTAGCTGTTCGAGATGCGCGTATTGTTCTTCCAAATCGTATGCATAAATTCATTTTATAGCTTTTACGGAATTTCAGTAGCCAACTTTAAATATGTAGCAGCAGAAACGTCCGCTCTGGTTCAGATCACTCGCAAGACTGCTCTTTTTTATTCTCTCTTCTCGTTTGTGTGTATGTGTCTTTATGACAGATTATCACATTTGAACGATATGCTTAGGGCTGCTAAAAGTGTATGTGTGTGTATTTACGAAGACATGCTTAGGACTACTAAAAAGTGTATGTACGTGTATATATAAAAATATGCTTAGGGCTACTAAAATGTACTATTTGTACATATAAAGATATGCTTAAGGCTACTACAAATATAAACTATATTACTACAGAATGAATAACAGTTCTTCGCCTACTATTTTATGAAAATAAACAAATAAGAAATCGTGGTGATCTGCCGCTGTCACGCCCATCCTAACATGATTCCGTAGCCTCCTAGCTGTTGGTACCCGGAAGCCCTGTTGACAAGCTTCTAAGTCTTATTCTTCCTCCTTACCGTCTTTGGGCCCTGTATGGTCCCCAATCGAGAACAATTTAGCACATCATAATTATAGATGCTATTGAATTAAAGCTTATATGTTTATACGAAATCTGTAAAGTTCATCGCGGACAAATTAAGATGTACATATATATACTTTTTTTTAATTTTTACATGTTTTACATTTTCCTCCAAATTTACCGATCGAACTATGGCAGCTATTTTTATACTCTTGCAGGGTATTATAATTTTAGTCATATAAAGTATATATATTCTTGATTAGCATCACTAGCCGAGTCGATCTAGCCATGTCCGTCTGTCCGATTATACGCAAACTATTCTCTCAGTTTTGAAGATAACTGAATGAAACTTTGCGGGTAGTCTTCTATATACTCTTGCTACTACATAAGTCGGAACGGGCCGGATCGGATCGGATCGGACCATACACACGATTTGTAAGTTGGTAGAAAAAAAAAATAATTCCTTCACTGTTTCTTAACATATATATATATTTTTTTTTTTTGACGTTGTTGCACTACGGTCAGTACACTCAAGTGACCCTTATGACACCAAGCACGTGCCTGTTTAGGTTAGATGTTAAAAAGAAAAAAAAACGAGGAAAATAACTACTGGCGTGCTGCCTGGTTGTTTGTTTGCATACGTAGTCTAGGAAGGCTATCTACGTTAGATGTTATTGTATACAAATCGTTATAATTTGCACATAAGACTCTAAAGGGCTCGTGCAATTCAAACGAAGTTCTACATTGGCACAAGACTAATGGCAAATAGAATCTAGTGTTTCTCGGAACATGAAAATTCAGCTGACTTAACAAGTCAGCACTTTCCACGTCACCGCGAATAAGATTGAAAATAAAGGTAATGCCTAACAAAGTTCTACGATTTTCTAAGGAAGGTAAGTTAATTAGAAAGAGGCTACTAGAATATGACGACAATCTACGGTCTGCATCCCAGTTTAAACCGCGTAGAGCAAAAAGTAGGAAATTCTTTTGAACAGACTCGATGCGATTACTGTAGATTCCATACTGAGGACTCCATACGCAAGATCCATATTCTAAGATAGGACGAACTAAAGAGGTATATAATGTTTTAGTAACGTAGGGGTCTTTGAATTTTTTCGACCACCGTTTTATAAATCCAAGCACACCCCTGGCTTTATTCACCATGCACGAAATATGTTCAATGAAGTCGAGTTTGGGGTCCAGGCGAACTCCCAAATCATCAACTATATGAATTCTTTCTAAAGAGCAGCAGTTCAGCGTATAAGTCGTAAGCTTAGGAACGACACGAGAGAATGTAATTATATATAATTATATATTATACTTATATTACACGCAAACCTTAGCGTCATCAGCGTACATACGTACTCTAGAGTTAATCAAGACTTTGGGCAGGTGGTTAATAAATAATGTAAACAATAGGGGACCTAAATGACTCCCTTGCGGGACGCCAGATGTAAATCGGAGAACATTCGACAAGCTGTTCTTAAAGAGGACATTTTGCGTCCTGCCAATTTTTTAACTTAGAGATTCCTCTGTAGTTATTGGCTTCCGATTTGCTACCTTTTTTGTGGAGAAGAATTACAAATGATACCTTCCAAATAAGAATTACAAATGATTCTTTTCAAATAAGGGGAAAGTGGGAAGTTTCTAAGGATAAGGTAAACAATTTAAGAAGGGGCTTGCACAGGACTTCGGCACAATACCTACGCACACAACCAGGTATTCCGTCGGGACCTGGCAAATAAACAGGCTTTACGCGATGAAGATCAATAAGAAGAGAGCTTTCGTTCAAACTAAGACTGAAAATAAGGTTCGACTTTGGCATGCTGTAATATGTTAAACAGGCAGAAAGTGCACTAGGAGAGCAGGTGCGTCTAAATTTAGCATACAGATTTTATATTCTTAAGGCGGCTGAACTCTTTAGTAAATCAAGGAGGCTTATTCGAGAATGAAATGAATTAATGGCATTGTAAAAAATGTCCATGGCATCCGACATGTCAGTGCACATGTAAAGATCGGACCAATTAAATTCAGAACTTAAATTGTTCAGCCTTCCAAAGTCCGTCTTGCGAAAGGAGAGAGTCACATCGAAAGTAGGATGATAAGGATCTTCGGGTTGGATCAGTGCCGCCAGCCTAGATAAACTAACTCTCGCCGGATCAGAGACAAAACAAAGATCAAGCAAGCGCTCTAAAGAATTTCGAACATGGTTGACTTGGGAAAGCGAAATATTAAACAAGCCAGCAATAAAGTCATGTTACGTTGATGTTAAAAGTGTGTTTGTGGAATTGTGGACCAAATAGCCCCAGGGATATAAAAATCACCTAACACTTCTAAATGGTCCCTATCCGAAAGTTTATTGGAAACCAACTGGATAGTGGAGAGATGGTTCCAATATATAGGAAGTTCCGAAAAGGGAGGAAAGTAAGAACATGTAATATAAATAAAACCGTTAAAATACCGTTAATTGATAGTTTTACACAAAGGAATTCAACATCGTTGCATTCCTCAAAAGGACAAATAGGACGCTATAAGGACACCACCCCCACGTCTGACAGGCCGATCTAGCCGATAAACCGTGAACACAGCTGAAAAAACTTCTGGGCTGAGTATCTCCGGCTGCGACCAGGTTTCTGTGAGCACGATAACCTGGACACAGACGAGAAACTATCAGAATACAAGTTTGGAAGCTTACTGCATAGGCCTCTTGTGTTCTGATAGAAAATTGTAAGAGAAAGATTTAGTTTTTTGGGACGGAAGTGTGGGTAGAGGGCGCAGTGGTCTGATCGGACCTGGGAAGAGTTATTCCCACAGGCCGACGTTTCTTTTTCTTAGCTTCGTACTCATTGACAACAATATACTCTGGCCAGAAACTGGTAGAGCATATTGTTTCTAAAAGTTCGTTAGGGACATTTATTTTAAAAGATGAAATGTCCCTAGCATAAGAAAATTTAAATTTTCCACCTTAATTTTTATTTTTTCGGCTCCGGTTTTGCCTTGGATAAAGGCAATTACATCATCCGATGTCTGATCAGGGGAGAGCGACGAAACGAATATCTGTTTCGTAGGTGGAACTACAATAAGGGCATTCGGCAAGGCAGGCTGAGCAGTTACATTGCTGGCATTGGCCGGTAGTCCAGGCCTAATACCCTGGGGGGATATATTAACGGGGCTCTGAGGGGTCGCTATTTCAGAACCCCCAGAGGACAAAACGGATATAGACGGGGGAATGGTTACTCATGCGGCACATTTGGATACCTAATCTTTTTTTTACTTGATCTCAGAGTTCGTGAAGATGATCCTGAGGTCGAGGGCAGTCCCGGGGAAGGCTGCTTTTGAGGCACCGCGGCGGGTTGCTTGGAACCGCCCGCATGCGGCACCCCAGTTGCAGTTTTGCGCTTCGGAGATTCATTTAATAGCTTAGGGCTATTAAATTGACTCTCCAGCGCTAAGAGCATATCATGAGTTTTACGAAAACTCGACAACAGCTCTTTAAAACTCTCCCTGGTTTGCCGCATAAAAGACTTTATTTTCTTTTTAGCTTTGCGGCAGGCCACACAGCGGTAGCGGAAGCCTTTCTCAGCTTTAACATCGTCTAGCTTCCGAGTACTAGCCTTAATGCATATATCTTGATATATCTTGATCAACTCTCGGCCATGAGCTTTATATATTATTTGAGATTTTCAGAATTAATTTTATAAAAATCGGACTACTTACCATATAGCTGAATAGGAAGTGTCGGGAAATTTTTAGAAAAAAAATTATAACTTTGTCAGTTTTCATCTATTTTGAGATACAAGCATTTTACGACTATATCATATAGCTGCCATACAAACGATCGGCAAATGTGGAGGTAAATTACACTTTACTTTACATGTAAAAATGTAAAATAAAAATTAAAACTAAATGAAATGAAACTGTAAATTAACTGTAATGAATATAAGTCATTTTATATTAGATAGGGATAGATTACAATTGCAATCTGCAAGGGTAAAAAAAACTTCGGCGTGCCGAAGTTAGCTTCCTTTCTTGTTTTTTTTTTTTTTTTTCATTTTTACATGTTTTACATTTTTCGAAAGTTTACCGATCAGACTATGGCAGCTATATTATTTAGTCATCCGATTTGTATTAAATTAAAAGCGAAATTTTGAAATAATATAAAATGCTTGTATCTTACGATGAAAATATGTTTAAAAATTCGGGAGAGTTTCCCGGAAAATTACGATTTAAAATAGAAGTAAAAAAGACTGGCGACTAGCGGCTGGGGATATTCCAAAGAAGCAAAAACGATGAGAAGTCAGGTACCAAAATTTATTCACAACCAGCAGCTTCGACCCTCGATCGGAGAATGTCTCCCAGAGCAGCATACGACTTTGCATAACCACGACGAGAAAAACTTATCAGTCGCACTCAAGCTTTCGCGTAGACGAGTGGTTTTTGATTCGAACTAATAAGTTTTTGTACATTATGGTTTGAATTTCATTGTTTACATTTGGCTGCGTACTTTACTTCATTTTTTCCATATCTCCTTAAAGTTAACAATAAATGTTAAATCTACTGCTCCAACAATGCTGAAAACTGACACAGGTTTAATATATGTCTAAAAATTTTCCGATCATTTGTATGTCAAATATATGTTATAGTTGTCCGACATTTATAAAATTAAGTAGGAATTTCTGAAATAAAATACAAAGCTCATAACGGAGAGTAGATTAAGCTATGTTTAAAAACAGTAAAGTTATAATTTTTTTTCTAAAAATGTACTGATCATTCCTATGTCAGCTATATGATATAGTTGATCGTTTCGTTGCGACTTATATAGTATTGAGAGTATAGGAAAGGCAATCTGCAAAGTTTCATTCAGATAGCTTCAAGATTGAGGGCTAGATCGTCTCGGTTGTTTATATATACTTTATGGGGTCAGAAATGACTCCATCACTGCGTTAAAAATCTCTGACTAAAATTATAATACTTATAAAAAATGAAGTACTATATATAGATAAGCTAAGAAAAAACAAAAAAAAAAAAAGAACAAGTTGCATATAAAGAACATAAAGAGTAAACAAAGAAGTTAAAATGTCTTAAGGAAAACAAAGAAGAATTAAATGAAAAGAAGAAACGCGAGGAAGGCTTTTAATTATTTGACGACGAAGCAGCAGTCAAGGACCAGCGATAAGAAGCAAGGAACTAGAAGAAGGATTAGCGGAAAGGGTACGGAGCAAGAAGTTGTTACAGGATCGTAGAATGGCAAACAGCGTGCCAATTAATCGTTGTAGTCTTGCACCGGTTATTCCCCGGTTCGGTTTACCGACCCGAGTTTCTCTTTTTGGTAGATCTTAACGGACTCGCAAAACTTTTCATTAATTAGATTACTTATTAGAAGACCGTTCTCACGAACGACAGCGACCCAAAAGCCGTGGACACACCCAGCAGTAACGGCGTTCCAGATCCGCTAAATCCGGAGTTTTGTATATGAAACTAGCAGACCCGGACCGCTTTGCAGGGCCCAAACTAATGCTAGTTGACCCGGTAATCGCTGTTTTGCCATGTATATTATTTGTAGGCAACGGCAATGAGCCCATTTTGTGATAAATTTGGCTTTGGTTTTGAACGTTGAATTTAATTTTTAACCGTTTGCAGCAATATTGTTAACTATTTCTGGTTAGTTCAATAAAATCTAATCAACCAAATTGGTCCATTTTCTTCTTGTTGGCATTACTGACTGTAGATAAAACAAATAAATAAATAAAGTTACCAAAGTGGCATGCTGCGATTATAATATTTGATTACGATATGGCTTTAATTTTCCATTGAAAAAGTGGACGCAAAATAAATCACAATGGTTACATTGTTTTAGGACTGTGGCCATAGATGGCCTGCATCTTGATTATTTTGGATGTTAAATGGCAGTTTAAATTCTGAATGAGCTTACCTGCCTCTATCTAATAAATTTGCTTCCAAAAGATGCAACAGTCAATTTGATTCCATTTTTAATCGTATCTCGGCAGAAAATAGCGAAATAAAAACGTTTTGCCAATTCAACCTGGCGCATAACAAAAAAAATAAATAAAAAAAAAATCTGTCAGAATAAAAAAATAGACGATGTCCGATTCTTAGTCCTACCCAATAAGCACACTAAATTTCATAAAAATCGGTAAAGCCGTATTTTATCTCGCGACATTAAACTCCTCCAACTATGTATTCTGTGCTCCAACGCACACACGTACATTGTTTTGATAGAGATGATCTTTACGTGAGGAACACACCTACATTGCTTTGACAACAGTGAGTGCTTGTAATTTAATATGAACTTTATACCATAGTAATAAAGCTCAAATTGACTACGTTTTAGTTACAAATCATTTGTATGGGAAAAAGAAAAGGGCTATTTTTACGGTTTTTCCGTAAAAACCATCCTTGAACTTTAACGAACATTTTAAAAAAAGATTTGGCCAAATTTGTCCAGGCGTTGTTGAGTTATGCGCTTACAACCCATTTTGCGATTAATTTTTATATATAAAAAGATGATTTTAAAGTTGTAAATAAGGATTAAGATTCTTATGCTTTAATTCTCTATCGTTCCACTCTGGGCCTTAACCCTTAATAAACGCCTTAACACAAATAAATATCTGAGAAAGGTGGGGAAAAGTTCGGGACATTTACTTTGTAAGAAGGATATCAAATGTTTAAATGTGGCCAAGAATCATTTGTTTATTTTAAGGAAAACTGTTCTTTTTGAAACTGTATTGTTTGCAAAAATTTTGAAATATAATCTGTCCTAAAAACCATCCTTTATTGCCTTTGCATGTCATTAGCGTTATGAAGACGGTGCAGCTCTGTTTTATTTGTTATCGATCAAGTTTATCGCTATGTCGGGATGCAACGGATTCGAATAGGGGGTACTGCAAGTATTACCAGTGTACTTTTAACCTAAAAATTTATATGATTCGCGCTTTTGCAAAACAAAAACAATTCACCTTATCCAAAAGCAGAACCAAAATAATGGACTGAGGTCAAGACATTATTTAACTCGGCAGGACACAAGCTGTTTGACGATTTGGCGCCCTTTGCTCTAAAGCTCATTTTTACGATCCAATGTTGAGGTATAACGTGTATTTAGCAAAGTAGATTTGAAAAAGACTAAACTATGGAATAGGCTAAACATTAATACGCTAAACTTGATTTTAGTAGGTAGGTCTTATTTACTCCACCATAACATATTTTATACACATTAACTAATTTCTTTCTTTTAGATTTAAAAGTTCCTGAAATTTCCGGCAAATATCTACACCTGAAAGGCTCAAATGCATAATATGAAGCACATGAAGCTGAAGCTGATATAGACGATAAATTAATAAATATAATAAAAAATATACAAATTATGTTTTCCCATTTTTGTCTTAAAAAAAAAAATTTAAGCGGATTTTTTTTTTTGTCTTTTTGTTGAAGCGCTGTTGGTACATAGACAGTGGCGCAACACCGCATCTAAGATACGACAAGGAACACTTTGTATCCTTTACAGAATATGAACAAAAAGTATTTTTGACAAAGTATGGATCTATTAAGTAAAGTTCGGTCAAAGAGCGTTTACACTGGAAAATGTTATTTTAGTATCCAATTTTCAATACAATTTTTTGTCAGTCACAAAAACATTAAGTGCCGGCAAACCATTTTTGTATTTAAAAACGTCAAGCGATAATTCTGGTCATTTTCTGGACAATGGAAAGTGATATTTTAGTACCGGATGTATTATCGTCTGTTTATGGTTTTTGGATAGCAAGAAGAGGGGTGCATAAACATTGTACAAACTGGGAAAAGATAAAAGTATGAGGAAGCGATAATGGTCGCGAATACATGACAAGTTTTTGATAATTATCTGAAAGAAAATAGAATAATGAGAAACTTAACAGTACCATATACACCGTAAGAAAATAGCAAGGTCGCAAGAGGTATACTGGTATATGATGGGTTAAGTGAAGCATATTAAGCTGAAGCCATTCGTACAGCCGCGTATTTTCGATATAGAATGGCAACGAGCTCCCTTAATGCTGTTACACCATTTGCAATCTGGACATGTCGAAAGCCAAAGATATCACATTTAAGAGATTTTGGTTCAATAGCGAAAGCTTTTGATAAAACAAAGAAATTAAAGTCGTATACTCCGAAACGGCTAGTCAGTGAAGAACCCAGACAACTTGTGGAGAGATGTCATGTTTCACCTCACCCTGAAAGCGGCAGACTAGAGCCACCAAATTCTTATGACATGGCATAAGTTAAGCTTCAACGAAACCAGGAGACCGACTTCGAACCAGAGACTCATAAGGAGAAAAGGTCCACTAATGAATTTCTTGCAGTTCCTGGACTCAAGTGAGGATCTGGATATAAGTACAAGCAAGCCAGGAATGCAGTAGTTTCTTGAAGTTATGAGGAAGCTAAATGTTCAACGGAATCCGAGTATTGCAGGACATCCATAAAGGCCGAGAGCAAGCTACGTAAACAGCAAGAGGCCAAACAGGGGAAAGCGGCAAATGAACTGAATGTGTTCGATAAAAGATTGAAGATGGATAAGGTAGTAAGGGAGATGACTAGCAAATAAAGCTCCAAACGCAGCGTCAAAAGAAAATAGATAGGGAAGAACGATATACTGACCACTTCAGACACAACCTTAATCTAAGGCAATGCAGAAGCCTGAAAAATTAATCGATCTACAAGAGGAGTATGAAAAAATATGCAAAGCGATTTAAGAAAAACCGAAAAGACAAATTAACTTACTGGTGAAAGTAAAAGGGCCTTTCCAAAAAATAAAAAGCATCTGCTCATGACCGAAAAGTCAAGGACCAGATTGTAAAAGTATGGAGGATAAGCCACTAGAAGACTAGAAAACAATGAATTTGGCTGTTCGTCAAGAACGTGAAAAATTCCTGAACTAGAGCGAGCAGATATTTGAAGAGAGAGCTAAACGTAAATCCGTAGAATGTCCAAAATTTTTTGACCTAGATCCAGGAAGAGAAGCACATGCTTACTAAGCAGATTCGTAAGCGCTGTGGGGAGAAGAAAGCCCTTTGGCAAAGGCAGAAGCGGGATCCGCGCTAAAATGGATTTATTTTTACACTCTTTGAGAATGCCTTAAGAGAACTAGAGAACTAGCAAGTCAATAACATCAGGGCAAAACGGTTGAAGGACCTTTATATATGATATGACTATAACTTTGGCTTAAAAGGCAATAAACATGATTGGTGTTAAGGGGACGTGTTCAGAATAAAAATGCAACACGTTGCATTGAAAACCACCGGCATAGTGTGCGTTGAGATATATAACGTCAGCTTGAAGAAACCTTTAGAAATCATGTACTTGCTTAGGAGCCAATATAAAATAAATAAAAATATATTATAACAAGAAAGGAAGTTAACTTCGGCACTCCGAAGTTTGTATACCCTTGCAGATTTCAATTGCATTATTTATAATCTAACCCTATCTATTTTAAAATGAATAACTTTCAACATAATTTTATTTTTACAGTTTTACCTTTTTACATGTAAAGTAAAATGTAATTTACGTCCACATTTACCGATCGTTTGTATGGCAGCTATATGATATAGTCGTCCGATTTTTATGAAATTTAAAACAAAATTCTAAAAAAATATATAATGCTTGTATCCCAAAGTACAAAAAGTTATGTTGAAAACTCACAAAGTTATAATTTTTTTTTTTTCTGAAAATATCGCGACCGTTCCTATGGTAGCTATATGATATAGTAGTCCGATCTTTATAAAATTAAATCTAAAAATCTGGAGCAATATTAAAAGCTTATAACCGAGAGTTGATCAAGATATGTTAAAAAACAGTAAAGTTATGATTTTTTTAAACAAATTTACGGATCGTTTGTATGGCAGCTATATGATATAGTAGTCATTTAGATAGCTTCAAAACTGAGGGACTAGTTTGCGTAGAAACGGACAGACAGACAGGCAGACAGACAGACAGAAACGGACGGACAGACGGACAGACGGATATGGCTAGATCGACTCGGCTGTTGATGCTGATCAAGAATATATATACTTTATAGGGTCGGAGATGACTCCTTACCTGCGTTGCAAACTTCTGACTGAAATTATAATACCCTGCAAAGGTTAACATAACCTTTATAAAGACCCATTTGAAATTTTCTTTTTGTCAAATAAAATAATAAAAACAATAACAAAAAATTTAAATTTAACCGCCACAAATCGTGCGTGTTAGTATGTTTTACACTCATAAAAACTCTTACTTAAATCGCCAAAAA